>VMDO01011708.1:20581-65627 GCA_007922755.1 Pedetes capensis
GCTTATTCCACTTAATATGATAATCTCCAATTCCATCCATTTCTCTAAAAATGACATAATTTCATTCTTTTTTATGGCTGAATAATACTCCATTGAGTCAGGGATTCTTGACCTGGGTTCTTTGTAAGTGAGAGAAGGGAGTCTATGTATTAAGGTGAGAAATAATATTCATTTTCACTAGCCTCTATGTGAAATTTAGATTTCTCTTCAGTCCTGAACAGAGACTACAGACTATGGTAGTGGCAGTCACCACTTTGGACTTTGTCACCAAAGGTAATCACAAATGTTGCCCTACAGTACAATTGTGACAGATATCTCTAAGTATTCTTAAATAAAATCCATGGTAGTTATTAGTCCTGTTATTAACAGAAACACACATCTTACTCATCACATATTTATTTGTTTAACATTTTTGATAACTCAGCTGGGTGTGGTGGTGCACGCCTATAATCCCAATGGCTCGGGAGGCGGAGGCAGGAAGATCGCAAGTTTGAGAACAGAGGCAGTCTATGAAATTTGGCGAGACCCTGTCTCAAAAAAGGAAAACAAAAAATGGGCTGGGGGTGCAGCTCAGTGGTCCAGCACTTGCAAAGCATGCAAGTGTGAAGCCTTGGGTTCAACCCCGCATATTGGGGGAAAAAAATCATTTTTGATAACTCTAATTGGGTGCCTTTGTGATCCTATGGACTTTATATATTTATACAGCTTATATATGTAAACTTTGAAAGAAACCTATATGCTTCACCAGACTGCAAAATCACAGAGAATGTTAAACTCCTTATATAGAGATACAACCTGAAAGTGCTACAGAGCATTGAAGCCTAGTGGTTATGAGAGTTGACTACTTCAGCCAGACGCAGCGGAGAGTTCAAGGCCAGAGGCAGCGTGTACAACTTAGTAAGACCTTGTCTCAAAATAAAAAATAAAATTGGGAGCTGAGAATGCATCTCAGAAGTAAAGCAGTTGCCTAGCATGCACCAGGCCCTGAGTTCAACCCCTCAGTACTGAAGGGAAAAAAAAAAAAAAAAGAGTGGGCTACTTCTCCACATAACTGTGTCCATTTGAGAGAATGAAAAGTTAAAAATTTCATTCATTGGAATGTAGAAAAACAAAAGATTTCAAGACTACCTGACCTTCCATAATACATGGGGATATAAATGGCTTATAATTCCAATTTTGAAATATTAATCCCCTACTTTTAAAAGATAGTTAAGGTGATATTTTTATTACAAAGGAAGAACATTATTAATACATGAACTTTGCCACTCAAGACCTCAGCATAAATCAAGGTTGAATGGCTTTCCTATGTCTTATGTTTCCAATTTTTTTTTTCCCGGTACTGGGGGCCTGAACCCAGGGCCTTGCACATATTTTGCAAGTGCACTGCCCCTGTTTTATTTTTTAAATTGAGACAGGGCCTCAGTGTTACCCAGGCTACCTCTGGCCTTGAACTTGTGATCCTCCTGCGTTGCTGGGATTATAAGCGTGTACTACCATACTTGGCTTGTTTCTGTATTTCTGCCTTCATCTTTCTTTTCAACGGTTGTACCCTCTCCTCCAGAGATAGTTAGGCACCTCCTCTCTGTACTTGTTCCCATAGGCCCTTCACACACCTCTAGGCTGGCTCTTCTTGTGCATGTATACTTTGTCTCACTCCCCTCCTCTAGTCTGAGCAACTTGTGGGTGAGAATGATGGAATTGCCTCTGCCTCCTCCAGCCTTCTATGAGCACCCACAGGTATTCAGGGAAGAGGCCTTGCAGAGAACTGAGGTGTAGAGTCAGGTGCTGGTGGTGGTGCTTAGGTTGTTTTGCATACATGTGTACGCATGTGTATGTATTTGTTTTATGTTGGTGCTTGAACCCAGGACTTTGCAAATGCTAAGCCCACACTCCACCACTGTGCTACAGCCCTAACCTAGAATTTACTTTACCTTTATTGTGTAGACTCCTACAACTCTTTTAAGAGTTTATAATCTTTTATTTTTAGTCTCCCTATTTCAGAAATGGGAGACGGACCTGGCAACCCCCTCCCAGGAATCAATCTGCCATTGAAAACCCTATGAACAGCAGAGAAACACAGATAATAGTGTTTCCCCTGTTGTACAAAGGGTTGCTATGAGTCGGATACTGACTCGACAGCATCTAACAACAACAACTAACATTTCAGAAAAGATTTTAGGGTTGCTTTAAAAATATACACAGTGTAAGGCATTCTAAAAACTAGCAAAAAGAAACAGAAAAAATGCGTATTTTCAGATACCTAAGAAAGCACATGTCCTATATTTTAATTTTAAATCTCCTAAATAAACACAAAACATTTATTGATTTATTGATGGCAACAACAGACAAGCATATTCTGATCCTTAAAAGGAGATACCAGATTTTAATAGGTCAGAGTTTCAAAAAAATGAAGCATAAGAAAATAGAAATCCAAAACACTGATAAAGTTTGGACTGGACAACTAGAGTAGATGACACTCACTGACTTTTTTTTTTTTTTTTTTTTTTTTTTGGCAAAGAACCATCAGTTATTTGGTGGATTGTTTAGGCCTTCTCAGCTTCTCTCCTCTCCATCCTTCCTCTAACTTTTGTCTATATTCCTGCTCTCAGAAAAGGAATTGACTTAGCAATAGCCAAGACAAGATGTGGAACCTCTCTCCTTCCCCCCAGCTCTGCCTCTGGAGATCCTGAGATAGCAATGTTTGGTGGAAAGAAGGTGCCAGTCCTGCCCCATTCTCAGTGGGCCATAATGTGGTCCCTCTGTAGCATCACATGACCTGTGAGTTCAGAGGCAGTTGAGCTGTCGTTGAGCAGCCCTTTGAGTAAATGAATGAATGAATGAATATGCCACTGAGACATGGGAAGCCATTCACAAAACCCACTAGGAGTTCTCAGAATCAGCAGAATTCAGTTTTCATATTCTGAGCCAGTTCAGATACTATAGTGAATAGGGTTCTAGAAGTAGAAGACAAAATACATACCCCATGTATTTTCCATAGATGTGGACAATTCTTAGCTTAAGACTCAGGTTAAATAACTAAAATAAAAAGTAGATGTAAGATTGTAAGCAAAGTATAGGCAAAGTTGTGGTGATCCAAAAGAGCAAGAGGTCAACTGATTGAACAAGTCAGGGTAGGCTCCAAGGATCCAGAGCTTCCTGAGCTAGACTGTTATAAAGAGAGGAGGGTAACTGATGGGTGTTTAACAGAGGCAGCCAGACTCTAGGCTCAACAGAGAGACCCCTGGGTTATTTGTGGGAGAAGCAGGTGGGGAATGCTAAAATTCTGGAAGGTTTCATAGCCTTCTTTTGCTGGTGTGGCTCATGACCCATCCTACCCTGGTGGGACCTTGTTGCAGGAGGACATCCATCTCAGGGAACTGGAAGACGAACACTGGCTCTGCAATGTTGGAGCAGATCGCCATGTCAGACAGGTGAGTGAGAGGAGTCCAGTCCCCACTGAGAGAGAAGCTGCCATTGATGAAGAGGTATAAGAAATGAGCCCATACCCCAAGGGATCCTCTGAGCAGACAGGTCAGGTAAAACACACAGGTCTAAGAGGCTAGTTAACAAGATCAGGTAGGACCAGGTCATATGCCAAATTATGGAGATAGAGATAGACTGTGCAGCTGGGCCTCATGGCACATGCCTGTGATCCCAGCGACTCCAGAGGCTGAGGCTGCAGGATTGTAAGTTCAAGGCCAGAGGCAGCCTGTGCAACTAAGGAAGACCCTGTCTCAAAATAAAAAATGGGGTTGGAGGTACAGCTCAGTGGGGGAGCACTTACAAAGCATGCACAGACCCCGGGTTCAGTGCCCTCCCCCCATACTGAAGGGAAAAAAAAATATTATGCAGTAATTAGTATGGGCTGGAATAGCCAAGGAGGTGAGACCTGCTCTGGGCTTGGAAATATGGCAACAATCAGGAAAGCATAAAGGGAAGGCACTGTAAATAAAATATTGTGCTTGGTGGGGGTGGACAGAGGGAAAGAGAGAAAGAGGGAGGGATGGAGGACAGGGGATGGGAGAGGTAGAGGTAACAAGACCTTAGCAGCAAGCAGGCTTGACATGATCTAATGCCCCATCCTCCGAACACCTTCCTGTCCCCTCCAGGTACAAGCTATGGGTAGACTCCTGCTCTGAGATATTTGGTGGCCTCGACATCTGTGCTGTCAAAGCTGTACATGGCAAAGACGGGAAAGACTATATTTTTGAGGTAAGGATTCCTCCTGGCCCAAGGAATATCTCAATGAGAAAAACGCCCAAGACTAAAGGCCAAACTCTTGGCTCAAAATCTGTGTGAGCAGCCCAGACCACATTCTGTGTAGAGTCTTCTGAGTTATGGGAAGTTCCCAAATGGCAGATATGCACAGCAAGATACCTTTACTAATGGGAAGCTGTTGTTTCCAACCTGCTACACTGAGTAGGTTCTAGAGAAATAGCCTAGCTATTCCTAGCTATTCTTGGAAAATTTTGTCAGACCAATGACCTTTTCATTGCAAATACAATTTTTTTGCCAATATAAATGGTGACTATACACATGGAAGTCACCAGATAGAACATACCAGCACCAAATTGACTACATTTGTGGAAAGAGATGATGGAAAAGCTGAGTATAAAAAGTCAGAACAAGATCAGATGCTGATTATGAATCAGACTATCAACTGCTCATATGCAGGTTCAAGCTGAAGCTGAAGAAAATTAGAACAAGTGTATGAGAGCCAAGGTATGACCTTGAGTATATCTTACCTAAGTTCAGAGACCACCTCAAGAACAGGTTTGATGTGTTAGACACTAATAATCCAAGACCACATGAGTTGTGGCATGACTTCAAAGACATCATGAGGAAAGCAAAAAGTTATTAAAAAGACAGGAAAAAAGAAAAGACCCAAATTACATGTCAAAAAAGACCGTGAAACTTGCCCAAGAATGTTAAGCAGCCACAGTAAAAGGACGACATGATGAAGTTAAGGAGCTAAACAGAAGATTTCAAAGGGCAGCTTGAAAAGAGAGCTGGACATAGAAAACCAAAAGGGAAGAACATTCCCTGTTTTTCTCAAGCTTAAGGAATTGAAAAAAAATTCAAGCCTCAAGTGGCAATAGTGAAGAATTGTACAGGGAACATATTAAATGGCACAGGAAACATCAAAAGAATATGGGAGGAATATACAAAGTCATTATACTAAAAAGAATTAGTAGATGACCAACCATTTCAAGAGATTGCATATGATCAGGAACCACTGGTACAGAAGGAACACATGGAAGCTTCCTTGAAGGAACTGTCAAAACACAAGGCTTGAGGAATTGATGGAATACCAATAGCAATGTTTCAACAAACAGATGCAGCACTGGAGGTCCTAACTTGTTTATGCCGACAGATTTGGAAAACATTGACCTGGCCAACTGACAGGAAGAGATCCATATTTGTGGCTATTCCCAAGAAAGGAGATCCAACCCAGTATAGAAATTATCGAACAATATCATTAATATCAAACACAAGTAAAATTTTGCTAAAGATCATTCAAAAGTGATTGCAGAAGTATATAGACAGGGAACTGCTAGAAAATGGAGCTGGATTCAGAAGAGGGTATGGAACTAGGAACAACATTGCTGACGTCAGATGGATATTGCCCGAAAGCAGAGAATACCAGAAAGATGTCTATGTTTTATTGACTATGCAAAAGCATGTGACAGTGTGGAGCACAACAAATTATGGATAACATCATGAAGAGCAAGTATACCAGAGCATTTAATTGTACTCATGAGCAACCTGTACATGGACCAGGAGGCAGTCATTCAAACAGACAAGGAAACATTGCTTGGTTTAAAGTCAGGAATGGTATATATCAGGGCTGTATCCTTTCACCATACACCTTCAATCTCTGTGCTGAGCAAATAATCTGAGAAGCTGGCCTTTATGAAGAATAATGTGGAATCATGATTGAAGGAAGACTCATTAACAACCTGTGTTATATAGATGACACAACTCTGCTGAAAGTGAAGAGGATTTGAAATATTTACTGATAAAGATCAAAGAACACATCCTTCAGTATGGATTGCATGTCAACATCAGCAAAACAAAAATCCTTACAACTGGGTCACTATGCAGCTTCATGATAAATGGAGAAAAGATGGAGGTTGTCCAAGATTTTGCTTTACTTGGTTCTACAATCAACACCCACGGAAGCAGCAGTCAAGAAAACAAAAGATGCATTACATTGGGAAAAGGTGTTTCAAAAGACCTCTTTAAAGTGCTGAAAAGTAAAGATTTCACGTTGAAGACAAAGGTGCGCCTGACTCATGACATAGTATTTTCAGTCATATCATACAGTTGTGAAAACTGGATATTGAATAAGGGAGACAGGCGAAGAATTAATGCTTTTGAATTTTGGTTCTAGAACAAATACTGAATATACCATGGACTGCCAAAAGAAGCAACAGATCCTTCCTAGAAGAAGTGCAACCAGAGGTCTGCTTGGAAGCAAGGACAGCTAGACTGCATCTTACATATTTTGGACATGTAGTCAGGAGGGATCAATCCCTGGAGAAGGACATCATGTTTGGGAGAGTGGGAGGTCAACAAAAGAAAGGAAGACCCTTAACTAGATGGATTGATACAGTGTCTGCAACAATGGGCTTAAACATAAAAAAGATCACATACTTGGCACAGAATGAGAAAGTGTTTTGTTCAGTTGTAAGTAGGATCTCTATGAGTCAGATCAACTTTCAGCACTTGTCAACAACACTTGTTTCCAACCTGCTACACTGAGTAGGTTCTAGAGGACTAGCCTAGCCATTCCCCTTAGAAAATTATAGTAGTTTTATCATTCTTAGTCTGAGAAAGCTGCCTGTAGGAATCATTCAGTCCAACCCACTCATTTTAAAGGTTAGTAAACAGAGACCTAATACCATGAGCATGTTCCCAAGGTCACAGGGTGAATCAATACGTCAGCCTGGGGATCTGAACCCAAGAAATTCTCCTTGGAGTCTCTCTGAGCCTTGGAGATAGTTTACTCAGGCCTTTGAAAATCATTCAGTCCAACCTGCTCATTTTACAAGTTAGAAAACAGAGGCTTTATACCATGAGTATGTGCCTGGGGCCACAGAGTGGGTTGGTTTGTCATCCTGGGCATCTGAATGCAGGCAATTCTTCTTAGCATCTCTCTGCACCTTGGAAACACTTTACTAAGCCTGGTCCTCTAACACAACTTTGCTGACTCCTTTTTCCTCTATTAAAGGGAAAGCCATAGCAATATGAATTCTTTTACACACTACCGCCCAATTTTCCTGGGAGCAGGAAAGGCTCTTTCTCAGGGGTTGGTGGTGTTTCCAGAATACTTAGCAGCCCAAAATGGGTTTCAGTTTGAGAATCTTCCCCAGGGCCTGCTTAGCCTATAACCTTTTGGATGGCCATACCTCCCGTCTTTGGGTGGGCCTCAGTTTTCTCCTCTATAAATGAGAGGGTTTGACTACACAGTCTATGATCCTACTAGTATACACATATCCTAAAGGAGGGAAACATTGATCTGGGCATTGAGAAACAGGAAGAATCAGAATTAGTGGCAAATATGGAAGGCATCCCAGGCAGGGATCTGGTCATTTAATTAGCACAGCATGTTTGGAGACAGGAGATTGTTCTGATGAAAAGTCACAGGGATGAAAACTGTCTTCCCTTCACCAGTCTTAACGGAATGCCCTTCATTTCTTACTGCTCCTCTGTCTGCAAACTTCTGGCCCTAGACTGTACCCTCAGCTTATTCTCTCCCTCTTCCCACCCCCATTAGTCAGCAATTTCCACCTTGCTGAGCTCTTCCCTAGGTAGAGGTAAAGAGCAGGGGCCTGAGGCAAAGGTTTGGAGGAGAAGAGGACAAAGGTCCTATTCCTGCCATGGCACCGACTTCCATCTGAAGACAAGGATACATGCTTCATCCCAGTCTCTCTTTGCTGGCTTAAATCCTACCCATCCTGAAAAACTGTATCAGGCCTTTTGTGTTTCCAGACCCTTTCCTCACTTGGGCTACATCTTCCACCAGGTCATGGACTGTAGCATGCCACTGATTGGAGAACACCAGGTTGAGGACAGACAACTCATCACTGAACTAGTCATCAGCAAGATGAACCAGCTGCTGTCCAGGACTCCTGTCCTGTCTCCACAGAGACCCCTAACCACTCAGCAGCCACAGGTAGGCAATTGCGAAGAGACACAGGGCAATTAAGAACAATTGTTTTTGACAATGGCTCTAGGATGGGATGGATATCCATAGGTCTGGATGGAATCTAAAGAATCTTCTCTCTCTTCTCTTCCCTTTTGTACCTTCTGGAGGCATGGTATCTCCCACTACACCTTATAGGGGCCTTCTTATTAGTAGTCTGCAGTATCAGCTGTAGAACTATGCAGAGATGGAGTACTGTATCTTTCCCCTGAACTTGAAATCTCCAGGGAACCAGGACCAGTTTCTCCTAGGACTCAGGATGCTCCCATTTTTAAACAGAGAGGTCTCTGAGGAAGGGATAGATCATTCAGTAACTGTACACTGCCACATTTGTAATGAAAGAAGGATCTTTCTGAAAAATCTACTGGTTTGGAAAAAGGAAACAATCAGGTCCCTAATTCTGGGAGATAATGACAAGGCAAAATTCAAATTAGAAACCTGTTTTTCTTCCTCCTAAGAGAGGAGGTGGCAGTCTTTAGCTAATAAGATACATGGTTCAGGGCCAGTCACATCAGGGTGGCAGTGTCCCGGCTACAGGCCTACTGGAGAATACACACTAAAGTTTTTATGAACATTAGGCCCTGGGGCTCTAGAATGGACCAAAATAAAGAAAAGACCCTAGACCTTAGGGTCTTTAATCCCATAAAGGGGGTGTCTCTTTTTCAAAAATATCCCCAGGTTCTTCTCTCCATTGAACTTTTGTGTAATGAGGTGGTAAGGACTTGGATAATGAGTCAAAGGGCTAAGTCTTAGTCTAGTATTTGTTTTGTTTTGTTAAGTTTCCTAAACAGCTGTGTAACTTTATGGGGAGTTATTAGCCTTTATGGAACTCAAATTTTGTTTGTAAATCTGATTCTTTCAGGTATCTTTCCTCCAAAATCCAACTGCCAATAGTCAGGGAGGTAGAATAGTGCAGGATGTCATCTTTGAAATGAGAACCATCCAAGTTTGATTTCTAACCCTGCATTTATTGGCTTTGTAACTTTGGACAAAGTCCTTGTCTGTTTCAGAAGAAAAAAAAACAAAACCACAGTCTGTATCTCATAGGATTGTGAGAATCAAATTAACTAAAGAACCTAAATTATGGCACAAAATAAAGCCCTCAATAAAGGCTGACTGTTGTTTTATGTAAATAAGCAGACTCTGGGTTTGGATGCCTACAACTTTGGGCTTGGAGATTGCCATTCTCCTTCCTGAAGATGAGTGCCTTACTGAGATTATATTGCACCAGAAGTAAAGTAGTTGGGTTCTAGAAATTACTTAATAAGAAAGAAGAAAAAGGCTAAGAGCCATACACTGGATGGAGAGAGGGAAAAAAAAAACAAACAACATAAAGCAGTCTGGATTATTTAGGACAGAAGCAAATTATCCTAGACATTCAAATATCATAGTATCATAGCATAGAAATGTTGATTTTCATAATAATAAACCTGAATCATTAGGAAAGGGAATACTGATGTTTTAGTCAGTATTCTTTATTCTGTGTAAGAAAGCTAAAACCATAAAGTGAAAGAAATATTTCCCAAACCATTGGGTAAAATAAAATAATGTGACAGTCTGTCAGTTCTGTCGCTGGATCATAGTTTCCCCACTTGTCATATGAGACACTATCTAAGTATCTTTTGTGCTCTAAAAATTTGTTTGAGTGGAATACTTCCATCCTCACTAATGTTGGATAAATGGGAATTTCTGAGCTGAAAAGAGGTCAGCTCTAACTCTTTTGGGGTATCCAAGTTGAGAGTAGTCTTATGCAGTACTATAGTATCATATATTACCTCTTTTGAGTGTTTGACACTATGTCTGATGTGACCAAGTGAAGAAAGAAAGGAAAGAAAGAAAGAAAGAAAGAAAGAAAGAAAGAAAGAAAGAAAGAAAGTTGGGTTACTAGAATGAAATACCTGAGGGAAGCTACTTTACGAAGAAAAGTTTATTTTGACTGACAGTGCTGGAGGTTCAAGGTCAACGGGCTACATCTGATGATGGCCTTCTTGCCAGCAGTCTCAAGGCCGTACAGGGGATCACAGAGCAAAAGATACAGCATGTGTATATCTATATTCTCTGATTTCTCCTTTTATGTAGCCACCAGGATTCACTTCTGAGGGCTTCACCCTGATGACCTTATATAATCCAATAATCATCTTCCAAAGGGCCAATCTTTAGACACCACTGTCAGATTAAGTTTCCACTTTCTTTCTATCTCACAATGGGGATTAAATTTGAGCACATGAACCATGGAAAGACCTACTCAAAATGTATCCAAGCCACAGCAGCCTTTATTTTATAAATACTAAATATTACAGCTTAAACATGTTCAAGAAAAATATATGTCCAAGTACCAGGAGGAAACATAGGAAGGAGTAAGCTTCCCTAAATATATGGGTTCCTGCAGAAATCCTTTACAGTGAAGTCAGTCAGAACATGGATGAGTACTTCTCTACTCAGCCTCACATTCAAAACTATGACAGGATATTGTAGAAAGCACCCTATGCTGGCAGTCAGGATACTTTGGGCTATTCCCTGCTCTGCCACAACATTTTATTACCTTGGACAAGTTACTTTCCATCTCTAGTTGAATTAGATGATTTCTAGATCCCTTTGAATTCTAAGGTCACAACTACCTGGAGTTAGCCCATGTACAAAGTGTGAGGGCACAGTCTTAAGACTGTTCTCACTTCTGACATCAATTGAAGGTTCAGGGAGTTCCCAGACCCACCACAGGATCCATAGCTCTCAGGAAGAACTCAGAGAGCTCACTGAAACTTGTTGTACTACAGTTACAGTGGATTATGGGGAAAGGATACAGGTCAAAACTAAACCAAAGAAAGATACATAGAGCAGAGTCTGCGAGGGTTCCCAATGCAAAGCTTCCATTGTCCTTAGGATATATTATCCTCCTGGCATCAATATGTGACAATGCACAATGGAGCCTGCCTACCAGGGATGTCACCTCAGCTTCAGTGTTCAGAGTTATTACTGGGTGTTCATTACCTAGATATGATTGATTGATCATCTAGTTGAATTCAGGACCCAGATCCCCACTCCTTGGAGGTCATGCTAATACCATGTGGCTGAAAGGTACCACCATGGATAACAAAGATACTCCTATCACTCAGGAAATTCCAGGAATTTAGAGGTTACATCCCAGGAGCCTGGCACAAAGGCCAGATGATTTGATTATCTCTTAAGGTAAGGGCAGATCCTTTTCTATGCACATGATTAAGTTAATATAGCAAATCTTTCTCAGATACTTCCAGCTCCTCAAGAGCAAGGACCATACCTCATTCCTCTGTGTTTCCCTGAATAACAAGGGCTAGCCCAGAGTGTGTGCTTAAATTAGCTAATAGACTTAGGAATTCAGTGATGTATGAGATATAATTCCTTTTGAAAAATTGTTTATATTCTAAATTGAAGTCATGACAGAATTCACAGGTCATCAAATGGTGTCTTCTTATATCTTCTATTAGCCTACTTGTAAGCATGTACCTTGACTTCAGGCCACTCAGAAGGTAAGAGATACCCAACAGTCTGTCACACTTGGCAAAATTCTGCAACTGGAACTTGAAGCCACCACGGAACTGGTAGTATTTCTACCTCCCATTTCTCCTATATAATGACACATTGGTTATAGTTGAGAAGATATTTCTGTCATCCTGGGCCCAGGCCCACAAAGCTGTCAGTCTAGGGGCCTTTTTACTCCTAGTGCCACATCTCCCCAGCTCCCTGCATCTTTACCCAAGTATATCTGCTTCAGAGGCCCACCCTTCACCTGTGGTCTGGATCCCACCTCCTTTCTGCTTTGAAGTATCCCCTCTCTTCATCATCAGTTTCTTCTTTTCCAAAAGATGATCATATCTACATGCAAGTATCTCCCATTTGCAAAAACAAACACATCTCTCAAACCCATATTCCCTTCCAGCTCCTGCCCCATTTCTGTTCTGTTTCCTGGTAAAGCCTCAGAGTTGTTTAAGCCATCATCACCCCTCCATCACATCATATTTTCTCCTTAGTCCACTCCAGTCAGCATTCTACCCCCACCATCCCACTGAAATTACTCTTGGCAAAGCCACCTCCATGTCACCATGTCTCATGGCCACTTCTTTTCTTACCTTGCAGACTTTGCAGTAGCATTTGAGGTGGTTGACTAGGTCCTTGACACAATTTCTTTGCTAGGCCCCTGTGAGCTGACCTTTGCTTGTTTTCCATTCTACCTTGTTGGCTTCTCCTTTTCAGCCTTCTTTGCTGACCCTTCCACTTCAGCTAAATCTCTAAATGACAATGCCCTAGAACTTGGTCAGAGTACCTTCCCTGGTGATATCGTCTATCTCTTGCCCTGACCACTCCTTTGAACTCCAGATTCACATGTCTAACTCCTGCCTGCCGCCTTTACTTGCCTATCTAAAAGACATTCTAAATATACCACAGCCAGAGACAAATTCTGGGGCGTTTTTCCCGTAAACCCTGTCCCTGCCCCCTTGCCTAATTTTCCCTGAGCAATTTATGTTCTCTGTCACCTACCTCTTGGCCTTTTTACCATCCTACCTCTTGCTCACTGTGTCCTATCCATACTGGTAAAGGTCTTTGTATCAGTTGTGTCCTCTGGGGAAATGCTTTTCTGTTTTTTGTTTTTGATATGGCTGGTTCTTTCATGACAATGTAACTGGTAGCTCCTCAACCATCCAATCTGAAGTTGCCACCTACTCCCTGGATATCATCTTTCCCTTCTTTCATTTTCTGCATAGCACTTGCTATCAGCTAAGATTGTTCTGTCTGTTCATTTGTCAATTCCACTACAATGTAAGCTCCTCAAGAATAGGAGTTCACCACTTTACCTCTAGGGCCTAGCAAAGTATCTAGCACCTAGTTGCCATTGAATATAGTCATGTCTCGTGACAACCAGGATATGTCCTGAGAGCCATATTCTTGTGTGATCTCATCATCATAGTACATACTTACACAAACTAAGAGATGATGACATCACTAGACAATATGTAATCACATAGGACCACCATCATATATGTGGTCAGTCACTGACCTAAAAACATTGTTATGTGGTACATAACTGAACATCAAAGGTTCTAAAAGGGGCGGTTGGGAGTGGTTTGCTCAGGTGCAGTCAGTTGTCTGTAAAAAATGTAAACAATGGTAATAAAATTAAGTCTGTCTTCTGCTGTTGCTGCTGCTGCTGCTGCTGCTGCTGCTTCTTCTTCTTCTTCTTCTTCTTCTTCTTCTTCTTCTTCTTATTATTATTATTATTATTATTATTATTATTATTATTACTATTATTTTCTTCCTTTGAAAGCAATTAGATACAATTTACAAGGATAAAGTACTTTTCTTGTCTAGGCAAACCACTCCCACCACCTCTCTCCCCTTGATAGGCTGTTGCAAGACATATTTGATGAATGAGTTCCTGTTTGCAATAAATATCTTTAACAGCTTTATCAGTATATTTGGAACTAATGTCAGGATCCTGTGGAGATCTTGGTAGCATGCAAGTCCAAAGTATGTAAAGTAAGGAACATTACCTGGATCCTGGCCTGAATGTTGCATGGCCTGGGGAGCCCCGGATGCTGTCACTGACTTAGGTATGCTCTTCCTCTCAGTCAAGCCCTTCTTGCTGGCTTCTTCCTTCTGTGGCTATGGGAGCTCAAACTGAAAGAGCTTCTGGACTGAGTCATAGCCCTAGAAGCTGCTTCTTGTCCAAAACATGAGACTAAGACCAAGACAGCCTTATGACCAGCTTCTTGCCTACCCTCCTCTCTTCATCCTTAACTGCTATTAGAGCTTTCATTTCTCTCATTATAGAAGAATACCTAAAGGTGGCTACATGTGGGGAGGGAGAGGATGCTAAGTAGAGGGCTTACTTTGTTATGAGCTGGCCCCCTAGTCCAGGGTGAATTAATTATGAGAAACATAAACTAGCTAGCTGCTGTGCATAGTTCCAAGGAATAGGGGCAAGGATGTAAGAGTCATTGGCTCTTACAAGGATGTAAGAGTCACTGTCACCAAGAGCAGGGAAGTGAGTGGCAAAACCTGATTTGGCTGACAACAGTTCAGCCTCAGCCTGGCTGGATGCCAGCCTCTGGGGCTCTTGGGGCAACTGAGCCTCTATACATGCACTCAGTAAGAAGTGCTTCTGGGACACTGTTCTCAGGGTGGTGGTGACACCTGGTGGCCAGTGATCGCCAAGTCCTCCAGGCTCTGCATCCATAGGGCCTCCTCCTCATACTCCCTGCTTTCCCACCCGCAGACACATTGGGGCCTGTCACCTAGGATCTCAGGTGGGCCTTGCATTCTGGGGCTCGGGAGAGTTGTGGGCTGCTCCCCAGACTCCCAGGAACAAGGAAGAGAACTTCAGGTGGGCAAAGCTTTTAGTTATGCCATTAACAGTGGCATCCTAGTCCTCTCCTTTGTGCGGCTCTTCTTTTTCCATTTCTCATTATTAATTTTCCTATAAAACCTTCCAGAGCCAAAAAGCCCCTTGCTAATGCAGAAATTTCAGACACAGATGGGTGAGGTGGAGACTGGCCTTTTTTCAGGGCCCCTGAGTTGTGCCACAGACCTGGCTTCTTATTTGGCTGGAAGGTTAGACCCCCAGGAGTGATTCTAGGACTTGGCCTGTGGAGGCATTAATACACATCCAGTCCCGAGGTGAAGATGAAACTCCTCTCCCTCCCTGAGCTGTGACTTCTGGTCTAAGGGTCACAATAAATAAGAACCATCTCTTAACTCCCAGAGGAGAGCAACCAGGAGGTTGGGGCATGTGGCTGGTCTATCCTATGGGTAAAAGTTAAAGGAACTCTCATTGAATAGCAATCATCTCAAGGAGGCCATGATTCAGCTCTCTGATGCCATCATGGATTAGAAATGGTTCCAGAGGTAAATCTGTTGGAAGACAGGTTTTGATCCCATGTATGAAGTCAGCTGTCTGGGGAGGGGTATGCAGCTGTCATCCCTGCTGAGGTTCAGGCAGGGCACAGATGAGCTGCTTATCAGGGTTGAGGAAGGGTAGGCTGAGGCTGTTGGGGCAGGTGACTTTCAAAATCTCCTTCCAGACATGGGACGCTGAGCTCCAGGCAAGGCTGTGTGCAGCCACAGGACCCCAGAGAGGCAGTGATGAGAGTTCAGAATTAAGGGACTGAAATGGAATAATTTTGGCCTCTGTGGAAACATTCTGCCAGGCCTCTTTTTTTTTTTTTCTTTCCTTTTTTTTTCCCCCCAGTACTGGGGGTTGAACCCAGGGCCCATGCTTGCATGCTTTGGAAGTGTTGTACCACTGAGCTGCACCTCCAGTCCTTTTTTTTTTTTTTTTTTTTTTTACTTTTTGTGACGGGGTCTTGCTAAATTATGCAGACTACCTCTCATCTCGAACTTGCGATCCTCCTGCCTCTGCCTCCTGAGTTGCTGGGATTACAGGTATGCACCACCATGCCTGGCTTCTGCCAGGTCTCTTTTACTGGCCCTCTGATCGAGAAAGAGACTCAAAACATATTCAGCCAGGTCTTTGCAGCCACCAACACTCTAAATGCTGTGGTCTCTTGAGCATAAGGAGATAAGACTGGGAAGGGATCTCTCCACTCTGAGAAGTACAGCCTAGAGGATGGTACACTGTCCCTCAGGTCCCAAGCATGGGACTAAGATTCACTTGAGCTTAGAAGAGGTAAATTTAGGACAAACGAAAGGTCTTCCTGCTTCCCACAGCGGGACTGGTTTTAGAGAATTTGTTCCCCAGTGAGTATAAGCTGAGAATGTGAGGAGATTTGGGGCAGGTTCAGATAAAGCCACTGGTGACTAGATCCCTTAACGGACTATTAACAGAAACTGACTATTTTGAGACTGCCTTAACTTTTAGGGACATCTTTCATCACTTGAAGCTGACATTCTGACTTCGGGTGACCTGACCCTCAGTGCCCCCATCAGACTCATGGACTGTCCCCATGGGACATTTCTGGTGCCCTTAGGTTATGAGAGGCCTCCAATCCAGGAGATGAGCTCTGCTCACAGAGCAGTAGTTCCCCTCAAGAAGAAAGGAATAGCTCATCCCTGAGCACTTTTTATAACCTTTCAGAGGAAGGAAGGTGAGCATGGCAGCTGTAGGGGTGAGCCCGGAAAGGTCCCTAGGTGCTGAAAAACTGCTGTCCCCTTTGCTCTACAGCCTCCTGACCACATTCCTTCCTACTGCTTCATTCTCCCTGGGGTCCTAGACCGGGGAAGTGGGGCCTGGGGGAGCTGATCAGAATAGTTCTGTGGCGTGTCTGGCAAAGAGCTTGGCCTGGCCCCTTTCCTGGGGCCAGACCCTGGGACCCTTTCCCAATTTCCTGTCTCAGATATGCTGAGCAAGCACAGGCCTTCCTCCTTGGTGGGGGCAGCTGGTCTCAGGCCAATAACTCTCTAGAGTTGAGTCACTCAATGTCTTTCCTTCCTCAGCTTTCCATCCTGCTGGTACATCAGATAGGAGCTCCTCTCTCTTAGGTTGTCTCCTAAAAGTCACAGGATGGCACATTAAAAATGCCTTTGGCAAAACCCCACAAACTCCAATCTGTGGGCTTGGTTTCCCTCCCAAGCCAGTGGTTTTCTTTCTGGTCACCTTAAGAGCTAATATTTACTCTTTCTGGACTTACTTTTCTGCTTCTGTGGGGATCTTGCTGGAACTAAGTCAGTTATACATAGGGAGCATAGTCTGGCCAACTCTAGAATCCCCTGCACATGAACTACCGTGCACCAGGTATAGGAAGCCACTCAACAATATTGTCTCCACTGATGCATACAGTTCTAACATTATAGCTTCATTGTTTATTTGTTCTTATTTAAATAGTAGTGGTGCTTGTTCACATCATTACTTGCCTACCACTTTACAGTTTCAAAGCACGTACATTATTTTAAGCCTAACAACACTTATGTGAGATGAACTGGGCTAGTAATTCTATCTTTATTTATGTATCAGCATAGAAGGCAGATGAGTTGCCCAAAGTCACATAGCTGCTAAGGAGGAAATGTGGATCTTTTGGTCCCCAGTTCAGGAGTTCTACGTAATACCAGGCACCATGCCTTTTTGGTGTTCCCATCAGTGCATAGGGGAAGGACAGAATGGAGAGAACTGGGTATTTGTGACCCTGTGTGAGGAAAACCCTTGCTTTCCTCCCCAATAACCAAGTTCCAGACCTCCCAGCCTGGGGAGTCTCTGAGTTGACCAGCTGCCCCCATGGGACATTCCTCTGTCTTTCCTCCTGGCTCCTCTAATCACTGATGCTCCAAGTCCACCAAAGCAAGGCAGTACCCCAGTTAGCCTCTGTGGAGGGCAGCACACTCTCCTCATCAGCCCTTCAAAGCCTGTGCCTTCAGAACATCTCTGCTCAGGGCCCAGTAGCCCTGGGGTCTTGCTGGGCTCAAGACTGCACAGCTAGGAAGGGCTTATCTCTTATCTCAGACATCTAAACACTGAAAAATGCATGAAAGAATTAATGGAAGCCTGGAGCCAGAGAGCCTGTGGAAATCATGTGCCTGTAACTACTTGAGCCCTCTTCACAGCTTCTCTGACAAGAGCTTATCCAGATCCTCCTTAGACACCTCTCATAGCAGGAAGGTCACTACTACCCAGGCCAGCCTTTGACATGATTCACATTTGCACTGGACTGATTTCAGTCTCTTCCCTCAAAGCCCTAGGTGCTTCCAAGCTTACCTCATTTCACCCTGACAATCTGTCTGTTTGGAAAGCAGATTCAGAGATTAAGAAACTTGTCCAAAGTGACATGAAGAAAGATACCATTTCCAGACTTCTCACCCTCTTGTCCCTCCACAGGCCCATTTTATTCTGCCAGTGTGCTCCTTAAAAGAGGTGACCAGAAGTGGTGGCAGTATTTTCTCAGAAGGCTTGATCAGGCAGAAAAGCAGTGACCCTGTCCCCCTTACTGAGACGCCAATACTTCTCTAGCTACGTTAGGTTTTTGCAGCAGCATCACAAATTGGACACCCTCTGAGCATGCAGTTGTTCTCTAAACTCAGGGTTATTTGGAGATTTTTTTTCTTATACTGCTATAAGGCTGTTTGTCCCCTTCCTTTTTGTGTGCACCTGGTCATAAGCACTGGACTTCACATTCTTACCTGTTTGAGTCAACCCAGTTTCCTGAGAGAAACTCTGCCGCTCAGTCTGACCACCAGTTCCTGCCTCAGGCTGGCTACAGGCCAGACTTTGGCAGTGACGCCAGAGTGGCCAGACTTCTGTGGAATTCAGCATCCCAGGAGGCTCTTGGTGACTGGAGACAGATCCCATGGTAGCCAAACCCCACAGGGAATAGGCCCTCAGCCCCTAGCAGACGGCAGGCCTGTGGGCGGAGCCAGAGTATCTCAACATGGCAGGGACAGTCCTTAGGGATTCTCCTCCCAGCCTTCCATGGCCCCTGAGAAATCTTCAGTTTATAACCTTGGTGGAGCCAGAGACAGGAGAAGCTCCTTAGGCGCCATCAGGAATGGCCAAGGCACATTCCCAGGCTCCAGCCCCAAAGACTGCCTCTGGGATCTCTTCTCTCAGATCTTTGGGAAGGGCACTTTTGAGCTCATTTCATCCTTGAATGTCTCACATGTATACTTTTGTGGCTGAGGAGAGCCAGCCTGCCTGGTGCGATCACCCTGTGAGTTCATCCTGTGAAACCGTGGGAGGGGACTGGCAAGAGCTGGTCTAATGGATCCTCAAGCTCAACTCAAGACCTACACTTGAGTGTTGGTCTCAGGCAATGACACACCATGATATTGATGGTATGGCCTAGACTAGAGAGTAAACAGTAAGGTCAGGGCTGGAAGGAGCATGTGTATTTAGGACATGAAAAGAGGTTAGAAAGGTTGATTCTAGCCATGCTGAGGCAATTATGGGTGCTGATAATGTAGTATCTACCTCAGGAAGCCATTGTGAGGTATAAGGGAGGTCCTGCATAAAGGGGCCCTGAGTTGCCTGGCACATAGTAACTGATCAGTAAGTGTTAGCTCTAAATTATCCAGGGAAATTAAGTGGCACAGCTAGGGAAAGAGTTTAGGAGGATAACGGGTAGCCAGTGAGAAGATTAGGCGACTCTTCTAGTCTAAGCAGGAATTGGTACAGGTTGGACTAAAGCTGGCAAACAAAAGATGGCAGATCTTAGATGCCAGGAATGAGTAACTGAGGAGCCTTGGGGGCTGATGGGATGGAATGGTCTCCAGCTGGCTTACTGAGTGTGGATATTGCAGTGTCAGGGCGTAGGCCATGTCTCATGAATCCAGTGGGAGAAAGGAAAGGAAGTGCTGGTGTTCTTGCTGTGATTTATGAGATAGAATGGGCAATCCCTGATGTGGTGATATTAAGGACATTTCAAAGGCCGCCTGCCTCTTACTATCCAAAATCTTATAACAGTTTAAGATAACGCTCCGACCAAAAGGCTGAGGTGCTAGGAAGGGCTATGCTCTACCTCCTTGATTGTGGGGCTGAAAACAGGCCATAGTAGGCAGAAGAGGAGATAGATGCCCAGGATGGAGCCTAGGGGAAATGGGAGGGTCACAAGGGGAGAGGAGCACTGATGGGGCAGTGGGAGAATGCCGAGGACATGCCTGGCCCACTCAGCAGCTGGCGTGGAAGCCCCTCTCTGACATCACCATCGGGACACTTGGCAGGCTTTAGCTTGTGCTGAACTGAAGCTCCCAGTGCTCACTGCCTTTAAAACAAATGTCAGATGAACCAAGTCACATGTGTCTTTGATCCTGTTAGGACATAATCAGAATCACAGCTGGGAGGAGAGGAAGCATGGGAGTGGAGCCATGTTGTTGGGCAAAGTGTAATTAATTACGCTGTTCAAGAGGGGAAAACACCTTGGCCTTGAACACTTTACAAACATTAACATCTTATTCCTTCCTTCTGAGGAAGGAGGGTTCTGGGAAACAAATCCCTCCCCTTGGGGATTCCAGCCCAGCCCAAAGATTGGATCTGCCCCCAAGTCAGCCCCAGAACTGATCTCACTCAGAAGTTCACGCTAGATGAGAAGTGAGCTAAGTCTAGGCTAGTCACCTGATCAAGCCTCAACTTCCACTCACTGTCAGAGCCTCCCATGGCCCAAGCCCTTCAGGAAGCCAGGCTTGTCAGTGCAGGTGGGACCTGGACATCAAGCAGGTACCCAAGAAGAAGCCAGGTAATATGAAAAGACTCAAAGCTTCTAGAAAAAAGTAAGTCTGAAAGAGGGCAAAACAAAGAAGGGATGAGGAAGTCTGCATCATCTATCAGAGTGGTTCCCACCCCATGCTGCCCACGGCTTGCCCAGCAATAGCCTAGAGGCTGAGGGTCCCTCTAAGGTGTTTCTGGAACAGCACCAGGCAGAGACCAGGTCCTGATGGATTCCACTACAGCCTTGCCATGGAGCCACAGGCGTTCTCTTTGGAATTCACTTGGAGTTTTGTTTTTATCTCTTTTGCATTTTTGTCTTCCAGAGCGGAGCACTTAAGGATCCGGACTCCAGCAAGACCCCACCTCAGCGGCCACCCCCGCAAGGTTGTTTACAGTATATTCTCGACTGTAATGGCATTGCAGTAGGGCCAAAACAAGTCCAAGCTTCTTAAAGTGATCGGTAGTTAATTTTTCAAAGCAGAAATTTTAAGCCAAAAACAAACAAAAAGAAAAGAAAGGAAAGCAGGAAGCACAGCCACAGACCCTCCCGTTGAGGCCCTTGCTGTGCTCTTCCAATGCTGACTGGACTGTGTTTTTCCTATGCAGTGTCAGCTCTTCCGTCTGGTTGTTTACCTGTTCCTGTCCGTGCTTGTGATGCTCACTTACGTTTCTCTGTATAACTTGTGATTCCAGGGCTGTTTGTCAATAGTATACAAAAGAATTGTGCCTCTCCTAAGTCCAGTGTGACTCTACCTTCTGGGTGGTTTGATAATATTTTCTAAAGCATTACATAACGTGAGGTGAGAAAGGAGCACCAGGGATGGATAGGGGAGAAATAACAACCACAAAAAGAAAACCCACCTCCCCTGCTGCCCCAGGCTCAGATTCCCCACCCCACTTACCTCCATGAGTGTGCTTGGGATCTTCAATGAACTGTGCTTTCGCTTCCTTTCTGCATGACTACGGTAAATAGGTAGAACTTTTAAGAGATTTTCAAGGCCTAATTTCCATAGCTTCATCTGTTGAATTTGAAGGCATCCACTGTTTTCTCCATTTGCTAAAGTTTGGTGCAGTTTGAGTTTATGTGAATAGGCTGGCTGTGCCTGTAGAGCTCTTGTGTTTTTAGTGATGAAATACAAAGAACAAGCTACTTCCAGGAATGTTTTCTATATTTTACATCCCAGTGTACCCTTTGTTTTCATTATTAACTAATTAGCTACGAGATTAAACAAAAACAAAACAAAAACAAAAACATGGGGCCGCCGACGTGCAATATCCAAGTGAACTTGTGTGTATTTTCTGTGTGTTGATCTCAGTCCCCTGAAGTTGTTTCTTCTTTGCTGCTGTTTCTGAACCAGCCATTTGTGTACATCTGTGGAACCGGGGCCGCTTTCCATTCCCAAAGCTTGACCTATATACAGAGATGATTCTTTAGCAATGTTGGACAGAGAATGCAGGGGGCTACCGACAGTCTGGGAAGGATTTGACCGTTTCTGAGGCAACGTAACACAAGACCAAATCAGAAACACCACATGTCACCCGAGTGGGTACACTGCCTACACAACTCCCAGGTTGACTCCAGCTTTAGTTCTCAGCTGCCACCTCCTCCAGAGGCCCAAGAATGCTCCTTCAAATGTAGTGTGTGTGTGTGTGTGTGTGTGTGTGTGTGTGTGTGTGTGTGTGTGTGTGTGTGTGTTGGACAAAGGCTCCACAGCTTGAAGAACCCTTACCAGTTTGTCCTCTTTTCTCCAACAAGGAGCACCTGGGCAAATGATGCGGCAGTTAATTAAACCAGGACTCGGGTCCGTGCCTCATCTTGCCATCTCTGGGCAGGGCTGGGAACAGGTACCAAGTGGCCTTCTCTGGCCCCATGGCCCATGGAGTTCATGCCAGCAGTTTGCCTTTTAGAAGAAATGCTTCTGGCTCTACTTTTACATTCCCTCTCACCTCTGTACCAACATGGCCCAGTTCTGGACAACCAGGTCTGAGGAATAAGCAGTGTTGGTAGTATGTGGCATGAGTGATGTGTCAAGGGGCACATGTCTTGGTGTCTCTTTTGGTTGCTGGCAAATTCTGAGGCCATAGAGAAATGCATAGGGTATGAATGTTTTCATCTGTGATCCTTCCCTTAGATGATGATGATAGTCAGTCTGTTGTAAATATATACATATATGCATATATGCACTTCCAGTGGGTTGCATAAGAATCAGGTCCTTAAATACCTCCCAATCTGATGAAATGATGGAAGGGAATAAAGTAACATTTCTCAGAATGGAGGAATTGATTTTATGTTGTGTTTTGAAATATTTTTGTCTAAGTGGTGAGCTGATGGTGGTGTTGCTTCTCTGCATGTTATCAGTATGTTCATCCAGGTGCTTTTCATGTGACATTTGTGAGCCACAAATACAAGTTGCCATTTGAATTCAGTCAGGCTACAGGGTGGTATTAGCCAAGGTCTCTCAGGTGGGGGAGAAACTGATTAGGGATCCCACTGCCACACAAAGCAGACAGCATCACCTGACTGTCACGTGCCCTCAGGCAGCATGCTAAGGGACACTTCTGTGGCCTGGGGTACATCTCTGTCACAGTATAGGATTGTTGTTCAGGTGTTTTGTACCCATTTCTTTTCTGATGTCGTCTCCCTCTTTTTTTTGTACTGATCCAGCTGGGAAACCCTCAGCAAATGCTGGAAGTGTGATTGAAGTACCTCTCTTTTGTGACTCTCTTGTACAGCTTAATGTGCAATAAAGGAAAAGTTATATCTGTCTTCAGTGTTAAGTTGTAAAGTTTCTGGCTATTCAATTATCTCTCTACAAGTGGGAAAAGCACTTCAGGTTTCTGGTACAAGAGGCTGAGCTGTCGAAGCTAAATTACTTTACAAAAAAAAAATGAAAATACAAATGATGTCAGATTTTGGAAAACACAAAAGCTAATTAACATGAAATAATCTCCTAATCTGTCATCTTCACTAGTTGTTTGATTTGCACTTGGCACTTCTTAAACATGCAGAATTCCATTTATGTATGTATGTACCTATGTGTAACTGACCCAGGATTAATTAGTTATTGATGACAAAGGGAAGCCCATACTCTGTAGTGGGGAAATGAGCTGACAGTCACTAACGTACAGTAGCATAGACACATAATTCTGCTTCTCCAGACCAGGTACAGGTGTTCTTTTGTTTCTAGAAAGGTCAGTCAACCGTACATCCTTAAACTCAGCTGAGTCTCTGTAAGCCCACTCCTTCCAAAGGGTCCATAGAGGTAACTCTGGGACTGAGGCTGAGAAATTGGATCTTCCAGGCCACTTGTGCATCGTTTCCACTAGATAGTATGTGCTTATGAGGTCAGCTTTTGACTTCCGAGGGTAGGGACACCACTCAGCAAACTGGCACTGTCAAACCCTAGAAGAAGGAGAGCTTTTTATCTCTTTAGGCCACTAGATGTTCTGTGTGTCCTACTGGGAGAAAGGTATGCTGGGATTTTTTTAGGGGTACTCTTTGCCAGATGGTACATACAAACATCCCTGGGGGAGAATAGGGTTTGCTTGTCTGGAGACTTTCACCACACACCTGAGCAGTATGTCATGCTGGAACCCCTGAGGGTACACTTGAGAGGCAAAAGAGTGCCTGGGAAGAAAGGATTGATCTTGGTTGTGGGAATTAACACTGCAGTGAAACCCAGGTGGGGTGGATGTGGCAATCAGACACGTGTGGGCTTGGAGAAGGATGAGGGCAGATCTATGGAAACAATGTAAGGCAGCGATCATGGACGATGGTCACAAAACACAGAAATCTTTTTCAAATAACTCTCTTGTCCATTATCTTTGAAACACTACCATCTTAAAAGATAACTAATACTAGGACTTATTTTTAAAAATAGTTTTATGGTTGGAAAAACCAAGCCTGGAGGAGCCTGGCAACGTGCAGGGAGTCACTAATAGAATGTTTCTGGGATTTTCTGATTTCTTCTTGAGTGCTCTTCCCATTATCCTCTCCTGCCTCTGGTGTGTGGAATTTGGGACTTCTTAGTAAATCCTGCCTGCAGCCATACCACTGTGGCTTCCAATCGTGTCAAATCTCGGAAGCTAAGCAGGGTCAGGCCTGGTTAGTATTCGGGTGGGAGACCATCTAGGAACACCAGGTGCTGTAGGCTTGGGAGAAGGACCTGGAAGCCCACTCCCAAAACGGAATAAGCCGTTGAAAACCCTATGAATAGCAGAATTGTACATAGGGTCGTTATGAGTCAGGCACCAACTTGAGATCACCTAACAACAACAATAGTCAACCCTGGAGCAGGGTAGTATATACCTTAGAAACCTCTGGGGAAGAGAATAGAATCTCTCCAGTTTGGAGTCCTTCTGTATGAGAGCTTGTCTTTTTCCAGGGCCTAATCATCCCTTGGGCTGGGATTTAGCTCAGTTGGTAGAGCGCTACGCTGCAGTCTCTGAGGTCCCAAGTTCAATTCCCAGCACCACAAAAAGAAGGGCCTGGCAATCCACTCCCATGGCAATCCCGAAACAGTCAGCCATTGAAAACCCCATGAGGGTCGCTATGAGTCGGATACTGACTCGATGGCACCTAACAACAACAATCATCCCTTGTTTTCTTCCCTGCCCTCCTGACTTCGTTGCAACTATGTTGCTGTGTCTCTGATGAGGAACAAATAGTAGTGATGGCATGAGAGCAAGGAGTCCCTTTGGAGCCCCTGTGAGCCTCGGGAAGCTACTTGTAATAGAGCTTATCCTTTTGTTAATTAACTAACCACACCCTTTGAGACATAGATTCTACTAAGGAAACCCTTTGATATGGTTAAATTATGAAGTTTTTCTTGTACTGAACCTAGGGGGCCCTGGGCAATCCCAAGGAATGCAGCCCCCAGGCAAGGTGCTGCCTCCACGACGGCCTCCCCCTGGACCATCACTGCCACCTTCCTCCTCTTCCTCCTCCTCTTCCTCGGCTCCTCAGAGGCCGGGCGGCCCTACCACCACCCACGGAGATGCACCCTCCAGCAGCAACTCCCTGGCAGAGGCCCAGCCACCCCCGGCTGCTCCACCACAGAAGCCCCAGCCTCACCCACAGCTCAAGTAAGAGACAACTCAGCAGCTCCTCCCTCCCCCTCTTCCTGCCCCTCCTCCTAGGCCTTGGGCTCCAGAACTGCTAGGAAGTTCCTTCAAGCAGGCCTCCTCCTGCAGATAGTTTGTGGTGGGTGTTTTCGGTTGTTTTGTGTTGGTGCTTTTATTTCGTTTTGTTTTGTTGGTGAGGAGAATGGAGGGAGGGGAGGAAAGAGAAATGACAGTGTAAGGTCTTGCTAGAAGCTCACACTCTCCCCTTTCTTCCTGGGGAGTGGCCTTACAGCAGAGTCGCTGTCCCAGCCCTAGTTGTGTTCTAGCTTAGCTCAGGAGTTTTGGCTGTTTATTCCCCCCCATCTCCCACTCTTTTTTTTCCATTGCTTTCTCTGTGTATACATCTCTCTCCTTCTTTATAAAAGAAAAAAAAGAAGGCTTTCCTGCCTCTGACTCATAGTTCAGGGTATGCAATCTGCAAGACTACTCAGAAGGAGAGGGAGGAAGTAGTGAAGTCCATCTCAACTTTTACCTTCTACTCTGTCCAAAGGAGGTGTAGGAAGCGGAAGAAATCCCAGATATAGGCCCCAAGGAGTTCCGTCTGCCTGTTTCTCTTCATTCCCAGCTGTCAGCCTACAAGTCCCGCCATAATCTCCAGCTGCAGAGAGAACTACTGAGGGCCCCTGGAAGCAGCAGCACTGTCCTTGGGAGGGGCAGTCCCTGGGCGCAGGTGGCAGTCAGTTCCATCTGCTCCCCAGAACCAGACACGGCTCAGTTGCTTTCAGTGTCCAAACAGACTGTGTCACCACTTTCAGCAGCGATAGCTGCAGCCTCAGTGGGATGGGAGTGACCCACTGTGCTTCTGTGTCTGAGGCGATGGACATTAAGTGAGTGTTTAGGGAGGGCAAAAGGGGCTACAGACTTTCAGAGTCCAGAAGAGCCCCTAGGAGCCATTGTGCAGGTATGAAAACCTTGCTCAGAGAGATGCCATTAATTTTTTCTCAAAGCCACTCTTGTAGTTAGTGGCACAGCCAGGGTTGGGACTCTGGTATTCAGATGGTGACTTCTGGGTCTCCTATTCCTACCTGATGGGGCGGGCGTTTGCCCAGTCCTGCTCCCAAGCTCCAGCCAGTGGCACCTCTCAAGTCGTACCTGGCTCTCACCTTCCCCGGGGCACTGATTTTCTACATGCTGACTTGTGGATCTCTCCTGCCTTCTCAGGAGCCACTCCAGCCCAGTGGGAGGGCAGACATTTGGGGTGTCACTGCCTCTGGACTGAAGCTGCTGTACCAAGTGCCCTCTGCCTATGCATGCAAAGGATCCCTCTCCCAGAGGCTAGCGCGCAGGGGCTTGTCCCTAGCCCTAATGAAAGGCAAGGCATCTGTGCACAGTCACTGTGGGAGGAGAGACTACCACTGGGCTTACAGAAGGGTTTTTCCTGGGCTTCAACCAGCATTTAGGAGAGGGATGGGAGCCCCAGGACACCAAGGGAAGAGTTCTGGGGCCAGATGCCAATAGGAAGGAGACCCAGTGGGAGTCAAGGAGACAAGCCAGGCCGCTGGAGAAGCCAGACATCTTGCTCCTCCTAGAGCGTAGGCTTGGCCTCCCCCACAGGCTCTTGGCATCACAGTCTTTCTCTCTGAATCACTCCCTAGTCCCTGAAGGGAAAAATAACTCCCTAAAATGTGTGTAGTTTAGGTTTTTTCATTAAAAAAAAAACTGCCTAATAATCATGGCCATATATATATATATATATATATATATGTATGTATGTATATATATGTGTGTATATATATATATATATATGTATATATATATATATATATACACACATATATATATATACATATATATATATATATATATATATATGTATGTATGTATGTATCTTTCTCTCCTGCACACCCCGAGCCCCACAGACCCCACATTAGGGCTTGTCTGAGTAAGGCTGCAAGGGTAACCATTCCCACTTTAGGAACAGGGAAATGGAGTCCTTAGAGTTTTGGGCCAAACCAAAAGTTTCCTTTGGAATAAGAAAATAGAGAATAGGAAGAACCAAGAAGGCCTAGAGATCATTTTACCAAACTCCTTCATGTCACACATGAAAAACCCAGTGTTGAAGAGGCACATGGCTTGCCTGAGGTCAGATATAAGCGGCAGAACCAAGACTTCGCTCCATGTCCTCTGAGGCTGTGTCTGTGGACAGTTGACAGGAAAGAGAGCGCCAAACCCCGCAGCCCCAAGTCTCCGCCTTTCACCAGAGGAGAAGGGTGTGAGATTCCTAGATTAGTACTTACCAAGTTGGGGATTTATAGTATTAAATAAAAGAGGTGGCCTTTGAGTCACCCCTTCTTCTGCTTCCCCTTCTCTCTCTTTCCCTTCTCCCTTGTTCCCATGCTGCCCTCGTCCTTTCCTGTTTTGGCAGCACTGAAGGTGAGGAAGTAGCATAGGGACTTCCTAGTTCCCTGGTGGCAGGGCCATTTTTAGCCTTCTCCTGTCACCCTGGTCTCCCTGGGGTGGGAGTGGGGGTTCTGGTTGTGTACCCTTTTGTCACCGTCCTTCCCTGCCTCACTGGGAACACCACCCTCTCACGTTCTCTCTGGTTTTTATCTTCAAGCAAGTCGCAGTCCCTGACAAATGCCTTCAGCTTCTCTGAGTCCTCCTTCTTCCGGTCTTCAGCCAATGAGGATGAAGCCAAAGCGGAGACCATCCGGAGCTTGAGGAAGTCCTTTGCCAGCCTCTTTTCAGATTAGCTCTTCAGACACACGGGGACACCCGGCCCAACCAGGAAAGGCATCTAAAACATTCACCATCAATAGTCAGCACACTCAGTGGTGATATCCCATGACTTTTAACAGGTGTGGCCCCTTCTTCTGCTCTGTTGTGCTCAGTGATGTTGTGCAGCCCAAAAAGGACCATGTGATAGTCTCAGGGCAGGCCCCTCCCCAGAAGGGGCATGTGACATCAGAGAAGAAAGAGCTGCTTCCCCCGTAGTAGTGAGAGCTTCCTTCTGAAGTCGTCATTGCTGTGAATTTAGTGGCCTTATTGTGATAGTGCCATTGTGTCTTATTCCTCCCTGTGAAGCCAGGATCCCTTTCATTGAGGACTCTTGGCAGCTTAACCTAGCTCAGATGCAGTGCTCAGCATGCCCACCTCTAGTCAGTCCTACCTACGTGGGAAGTGTGTATTTACCTAGAAGTACTGTTGGCTCATAAGTTTTAGGAACTTTCCCAAACCTGGATTCCTGTGGCACCTGTTTAAAGCACATTCCCCCAGCCCTTATGCTCCTAGACTGCTGTGGTGGTGAAGCCCCTTGAGCCCACTGATACCCAAGAGAACAAGATCTGCAGTGTCCTTTCTTCCCTCCGGAGAGTGGCTCTTTTGTGTGAGCTGCAGTGACCTTGAACTGCAAAGCTGCACGGTAGAGGAGAATGCATGTCACTATAACAGCAGTACACCAAGTTTTGTGTTCCTTGCCTGATACATGTCAAGACCTTTGGTGTAATAAAAGCAGCAACATGAACCAGCATTTGACTCAGCCATGAGGCCTCACCTCGGCCACACTCTGGGCTGAGTGAGTATACACGAGGCACGTGTGAGCATTCGCAAGTGTAGGGACTGAAAAGCCTAGAAGAGTGAAGTCGATTTTGCCAGTGTGTATGCGTGCGTGTGACTGTGCGTGCCCAAGTATGTTTGCAAGAAGGTGTCGAAAATGTGTCTGTCCTTTATGTGTCTCCTATACTGGGCCTCTTGACACTCCCCAATGGATCTGTCTCTAGGGCAGCTGGCCAACCTTCACCAATTCAGCATTTTTGTCTGTTTTCCTGAGTTTGCAGCCTTTTCAGTAAGCATAGCACTCTTGCTCCCATGTCAGCCATCATAAACTCTTGCTCTGGTCTGTCATCAAGCTCCTCATGAAGCCCACGTGGTGGTGCCAATGAGGCTGGACCAACCTGTGCTGATGAGTGGAGTCCCACAGGCCCTACCCAGGCATCCCCAAAAGCCTTAAAGTTGGTGGTGGGCTCTAAGAGATTTTACTCCGCCTTCTCTATGACTCCCTGATACTCAAGAGAATGTTCGCAAAAACTACAGATGCTGTGAAGATAAATACCATGTCTGCACCAATAAAAAGAAATGAATATAGTAACATTTTATCTAAATAATTTCCTGTACATGATATCTTTCTGCTAACTCAACAGGATAATGTATTCCAAATGCCACTGTCTTGCCACCTTCCTCACAAGCAGTGAAAACTAAGAGGTTAGAGAATATTTATTTCTGTGGTTCCAGGTCTCCTTTCTAAGTCATACTCATTCCATGATTGCAGGCTTCAAGTATTGAGATGTGAAAAACAGGAAGTAGGACCTCCTCTTGACTGACACTTGAAGGGTGGTGGCCCTCCTAGCACAGTACAAATACCTAGGGGACAGACCACCAAACAAAAGGGAGGGATATTAGGCTCAAGGTGATCAATCTTCACAATTCCTTCTAGTTCCAACTGTAGCGGAAGCAAAGCTTTCTTCTGCCCTATGTTCTGTGACTGGGCCTGAAAATGAAACATAAGACAAGACAGATGCATGTGCTTTTTTTGTTTTCAGTGCTGGGAATGAAACCCAAGGGCTCACTCTTCCTAGGCAAGCACGCTCCCCTAGCCCAGCTTATGTGGGTTTTTTTTGTTTTTGTTTTTATTAGTGTTTTTACACATACATAGAAATCATCATAAGAAAAAAACCCAAAGAAGCTATTAGGTCCAAAACTTATATACCAGTTTAAACAAAGAGTGATAAATTATAAGGATGTGATAAGACAAGGGGCTCAGGGATAAAAACCAATACATTGTAGGAAAGTAACTAGGACATATTTAGAGAAACTATTGGAAGAGAAGGGTTATACGTCTTGGTAAGGTTTTATTATTTTTATTATTATTATTGTTTTGTTGTACAGATCTATCCCTGTATCAATTTCCTATCTCTGATTATCAAAATGTTCTCCTTCTCCTTGTATAGGATTGAGGGGAGAGGTACCTTCCAGATGAGAATTTTAGGTCCTGCTTCAGAAAGAAAGAAAGGTCAGAGAAGCCTCCCTGTACCTGTCATTGCTTCCCTGCCTTAGCTCAAAAAAAAACCAGTAAGCCAAAGCAGTGTATTTTGAGGTGGCCTGCTGTGAACTCCTTCATTGCAAGAGTCTTCTGCTTAACCTTGTTTCTATCCTCCTATTCCAAATGTGTTTTAATAGGATGCATTCATTCATTTAGTTATAAGCATTTACTGAGCTGTTACTATGAGCATAAACATTTTGATGGATTCAATGAAATATTTACTAATACTTCCATAGTACCTACTATATGTTCTTGAATCTAATCAGCACCCTTTCAACAGTTTTAGAGGACTATAAAATCAGATGTGGATTAGTATCTTGTATGGCTTGGATTTGAGGTCAAGAGAGCCCTCAACTCTCGTGAATCCAATCTGCAAGTGATGCTAATCCACATCTGATTTTGTAGCATTCTTCAACTCTCTAAAACTGTTGAAGCCTGCAGCCATACCACCCTGGTATCTAATCTTGTCAGATCTTGAAAGCCAATCAGTGTCAGGCCTGGTTAGTACTTGGATAGGAGACTGAATGGGAATGCCAGGTGCTGTAGGCCTGGAAGAAGGGCTCAGCAGCCCACTCCCAAAACAATTAGCCATCAAAAACTCTATCAATAGCAGAGAAGCACTAAAAGTAGTGCCAGACATGGCACAGTGTTAGGTAGTGTTTCATTCTGTTGTACATAGCTGTGGGGCACGCACCTCCCGGTCCGGCCCGGATGTTCCGACAGGTGATGCCACCACGCACACAGATAGTAAACACAATTCACTTGGAACCCTCGGGTGAGGGCTGCAGGCTCCTGCAGCCCTCAGGAACGCCAGCAGAGATGGGAGAAAGGAAAGCGCTCACACATAGGGTTACTATAAGTCGGACCCAACTCGACAGCACCTAACAACAACAAAAGCTGTTGAAAGGGTGCAAATTAGGCTTGAGAATATACAGTATTCAGTTCTAGGCAAAATTCTAAGCACTTAACATAAAGCAACTTATTTATTTCTTACAACAAGCCTGTAGGATAAGTACTATTGTAATTTTGCTCATGAGGAAGTGGAGGTGCATCAAAGTTCAATAACTTGTTTAAAGTCACCCAGCTGGTCAAGTGGTGGAGCTTGAATTTAAACCCAAGACATCTAGCAGCAGAACCCATGGCCTTAGTTACTTTGCCATATGACTTATTTAATTCAGCAGAGACAATAAAACACAATTTTATTAAATTTTACATGATGTTAATCACAAAATAAGAGGTATACATAAACATTCTTCACACCCACGTCCACCTCCTTCGTTCACCTTTTCTAGCTCCTGGCCCAGGAATAGGAGGGGTAGGAGAAGGTTAGTGAACTTGTTACCAGTGTTCATCCCTTATTCTAAAACCATGAGTAACATACATTATGTATCTTATTCTGATCAAATATAATTTTGGTTCTTGAAAAATTACTCATTCTTCCACATGTGATGTCAGACCAAAACCCACAAGTAGTTTATTTAGAAAATGAGTCAGCCTGGAGGAGCTGCCGGGGTGACAAAAAGGGGAGGTATTCACCATAGGGCACACAGTACCCTCGTCCAAAGGACACATGGGTTCTGCCCAAACCTTAGTGATGGGGTGTGATGGGATGGGGGCATTCCGTTCAGAAACAGACCTCTTGGTACTTAATAAAGATGGCCCCAGAGACTGGGAAAATGGTCCCTCACAACAATCAATAAATACTGGACCAATACTGTGATTTAGAAATGATCTTAAAGCTGGGATTTCCAAAAGATTGGTCACAGTCCTCTGTAGATTTTTAAGCCTTTGGTTTATATAAGCCAGTTGTGGCTACTATGCAGATTGCCTCTGCAGTTTGTGGATCTTCCCTTTCCACGGCTTCACCCCAGATCAGTAAGCACAGGAAGGCTCATCCCTGCCATCACAGAACTGCCCCTCTTGGACAGTTCAATGAATTAATTCTACTCATGATGTAATTGTTCATAGCTCTTTTATTGTGCATTTACTAAGTCCACTAAATTTTGGGGGGGACTATAAAACTGAATTTTAAGCAAAGCTTTTACCCTCACAAAGTTTACAGCCCAGTAGGGGAGATAAACAAATATAAAGAAGAATGTGTAATGCCATAAGAGAAATGCAAAATGTTAGCTTGGGAAAAAAAATAAGTTTTACAGTTATTGGTGAGGATGTGGGAAACAGAACCCTTACACATTGCTAGTATGAGCATGTGTTGGTAGTACCACTTTGGGGAGCAGTTTGGCAACATCTAATGTACAAACCCTATGATTCAGCATTTCCATTTCTGGACACTTACTCTAGAGAATAACTTCACATGTACGTAAAGGAAGAAAGTAAAAGAATATTTGTTGCAACACTGAAAAAAATGGAAACCATTCGCTGTCTCTCATGGGAGAGTTAAATCATATATTGTGGTTTGTTCATAAATAGGAATACTCTGTAGGAGTTAAATGAAAATACGTGAGGAATCCAGATGAGTTCCGATAAGATACAGAAAGAGAATGAGTAAGATGAGCTAGGCAAGTATAAGACGGACAACAAGCAGTACGTGTCGTAGTGGAGCATACTTCTAGCTTGGGGTCAGAAAAGACTGGACCATGGAAGTGAGCTGTGAGCAGTGCACAGGATGGAAAGGCATGCCAGCTGGTTGGAGGGATGGTACAAAGAATTCAGTCCCTGAATTTTATAGCTAGAAGTTCCATCTAGCTCTGTCCCCTCATTTTACAGATGAGAAGTCGAGGCCCAGGCAGTTAAGGAACTTGCTAAGGTCATGGGAAGGAGTTAGTAATAGATGTGCATGAGTCTTAATCCTTGTTATGAGGGCCACTGAGAACAGGGTCCTTCCTGAGATAAATGAAGTGGGTTTCATCTCCAGGGGTTCTCCAGGAGGGGCAGGTTTGTGAGAGCAGTTCACAGAGGCCAGGAGGAAATGGGAAGAGACAGTGTTGGGCAGTGGAAAGAACCTGGGTTTTGGAATCAAATCTGAGTTTAAATCCTGGCTCTTGTTAGCTTATTGGCTTTGACCCTACATTTTTAACTTCTATCTAAATTTTCTCATCTATCAAGTGAGAACAATACTACCTCTCTGAGGAGTCTGCTTTGAGAATTAAATGAGCTAATTAAAAAAGCCTGCTCCTAACAGTGATTGGCAAGTGAGAAGATCACAAGAAGTCCTCTCTGTCCCAGAGAATACCCATATAAGCCCCCAAACCCCTTCTCCACGACTTCTCCTGGAGCCAGACAAATGCTAATCATGCCTTTCTCCAGCTCCTGCAACCAGTTGAACCTCTAGGGCATTTTCAGCCCATCTGATGCCTTTCCCTAGAGCTTTGGCTCTTTAAGGGAAATTGGATTTGAGGGTGGACACCTGGAGAGGCAGATGCTGCTGCCAGGCATCCCACTAGCAATGAACACATCCACACATCCCAAAAGCCAACTATAATAATAACAGCACAAATCTCATGTGACTATCATAGACTCATTTTTAAGTACTCATACCATTCCATCAGTCCATAATGGTGTGGTTTCCCTCAAAGCAACTCCTTTGGGAGGCTAAGCATTTATTCCAATAAGGCTGATGCTTATGCAGTAAGCAGTAGTAAGTACATTATTTGAATTTCTATAACTCTTGGAAGATCAGGAGTTTTTTACCAGGAAATCCAGAGATTTCTATTCTGTGTATTGTGCATTTTGGCAGGGCTTCAGCACAACACACACACACACACACACACACACACACACACACACACACACACACAGAGAGAGAGAGAGAGAGAGAGAGAGAGAGAGATTAATAATTGCTTTAGGGAGAAAATTTTGATTTAAAAGAAACTTAAAACTTTTTGAATAAAATCTAATGATGAAGCTACATCCAATTCAAAACACAATGTGACTGTAAACTAATGAGATAATCTTGTGTAAATTGAAAACTAGTTCTGAAGGAAAATAATCTCAGACAAGGAGTCTCAGATATGTTTTGAAGTTTCCCTTCAAAATAAATGTCTAGCCCCTGAAAGAGAAAAGATGCATTCTAGCAGACAACTTCTGGTAAGCAGTCTTATTACTGTCTAATTTACAGTTTACAGGCGACATTCAGAAGAATGTTTTCCTCTTGAAATAATCATAATCTACGTCCCTTCTATCTGTATAGTATTTAAGTGTTTATATAGTATACTGAATAATCTGCATCCCTTCTATCTGTATGGTAGTTAAGTGTTTATATAGCACCTTGCAGTTTAAAGGTACTTTGTGGTTTACAAAGCACTAATTGATCCTCATTTTGTTTCCCACAACAGCTTCATGCCGCTATCCCTTATTGTAGGTGACTTGGACTCACATTTGAGTGGTGCTTTTTCTCTTACAAGACTCCTTGTACTTCAAGCCTACTATTTGTAAACATGTGGGGAAATAATGCAGTTAGTCATTCTTTCTGATTACCCTCCCCTTGTTCAACACCATATCAGCTTGAGAACTTGGTTTTCTATCTTGATTGGATATTAATCTACTTACACACACACACACACACACACACACACACACACACACACTTGTGATTGTCCACTAGTCTATATTTTCAGGACTGTTTTCTTCTTTTATTTCACTGGGTTTACTCCCCAGTCTGCCACCTTTATCAAGGTGATAAACTGAGGGGGAGGGGAGAAAGAGACTGCCAGAGACCTGTTAAGAGGCCTCCCCCACATATAAATGAATGCTCCCCAGGGAATACTGCCCCTGTGGTCATTTTCAGCCACTTCCCTATCCACATGAATCTCTTTTGATAAGAATTGTGCCCCCAACCCCCATCAGCTGACTCAGTGACTGCCTAAAAAACCCTACTTGTTCTAGATCTAGCTCCTTGAGGAGGAGGATTAGCTCTATTGGATTACGGGTGGGACAACAGTTTGAACTTCTTGGATCTTCTCCAGAGCACCTTGATAATGATAGAAAATTGCAAGACTAGGTCCAGAGGGTGTCAATAGACGGCTCAGAAGATCCTGCCAGATATATACTCTGAAGACATCAAACCAACTCCGAAGACCTCAAACCAACCCTGAGACTGGAGTAGTTTGGGGAGCAGACGGGAATGATTTGGGCTGCTCACTTGCCTTTGGAGTTTACTCAGCTGACGCATTACAACTCTTGCAATCTAAAGACACTTGGGTTTAAATAATTACACCAAAATAATGAATTCTTCAACATATTTTTATATTAGCAGGAAGAGAAGAACAGTAGGTTATTTCTTCTTACGGGCTATTTTTTTTTGTTCTGTCCCCATTGCTGTTATTCTGGATTAGGACATTTATTCATTCCCCCATTGCGATAGCCTCTTCACCAAGTTTCCCAGCTGCAGTCTTTCACCTGTTTCAGCCAGGTACACTTCTTTAAAAATCTCTGACCATGTCATTCTCTGGTCAAAATCATTCAATGGATCCCAGGCTTAGGAAGTAGAACTCAGACTCTTTATTTAACTTGGTATTTAAGGCCCTCTAGAGTCTAGCCTCACTTTACCCGGGAGGCAGTGTGCCTGGTGGTTAAGTACTCAGGCTTTGGGCTGATTTCAGTACTGGTTTTACCACTTGCTATCTGTGCAACCTCAGCAAATGACTAAACTCTAAGCCTCAGCTTCCTCATTAGTCACAGCTGCAGTGGTAATTGCTTCGACCCCTGCTATAAAGATGAAGTGAGATAATTTACGGAAAGCACCACAGTGCTGGTCCCTCGTACATATAAGGAAGAGCCTAATGCATTTTATTCTCTTCGTCATTGCTTTTCACCTTTTCTCCCCCATTCACTTGTAGCTACAGCTATAAAATTCACCATCCTTGTGTATTCTTGCTTCATACCTATACTCTGTCATTTTTAGCTATCCTTAGCCCCTTGGAAATTACTTTCCTTATCCTCATTGCTCATCTAAGTCATACATATCCTTCAAGGATCAGCTGAAATATCACCTGTATCATGAAGTACTTTGTTCTCTCTCCTCTAAACTCTTAAAGCACACTTATTGCCTCTACTATTTATAAATCATAGATTTTTTGCTGTTCATATAATTTTAATAAAATGCTTGAGTCTATTTTATCTCTTTGTTCTGCCATAATTTTAACCCTTGTTGTTGATTTTTATATTAAAATTTTCTTCATCCTTTTTATCTACCAAAGGCCATGTTTAGGCTATTCTGAACTCCACATTTTCCCCAACATTTTATTGTGGAAAAATTGAAAACACACAGGAAGTTGAAGTAACTGAACAGTGAATGTCCTTACACCCATTACCTATATTCTACAATTAATACTGTATTATATTTGTTTTATCAATATCTGTCACACCATGCATCCAATAAGCCATCTTATTTTTAATGCATTTTATAGTTGGTTGCAGATATCAGTACACTTCAAAATCATGCATATAAAATCAGTTCTATCTGGTAAGAACTTTGAAGATGATCTAGTTCATCCCCTGATTATCTAGATTAAAAAGCTAACCTCCTAAGATATTAAGCAATTAGTCTAACATTAGTTAATCAGTAAGTCAATGACTATGTATTGATTACCTGCTATGGTGCCTGCTATTCTGCCAGGTCCTGAGAATATAGTGATAAACAAAACAAAGACCCTGCTATCATGGAGCTTGTGGTTTAATGGGGAAAATAGGCATTTAGTAGATCATTATAAAGAGTTAAACAATAAAGTACAGAGAGATCTATCTGAGTCTTGGGTTAGAAAATAAATTCTGAGAAGTCTTTTGAAAATGCAAGAACATCCCAAAAGGTAACCTCAGAGCCCTGTGAGTGCTGATCTCCAAGTGCTTTCAGGTGTATCGAGCATTCATCTTCTGCAGGAACGGGTAACCAGAGTGCAGAACTGTTAGTTTTGTAAGATTAAGACATATCTTATATGGTCCTACAGAAGAGACCAAATACTCAGAGGCAGACATGAAGGTGCAGCCTGTGTGGAAGAAAAGGGGGATGTCAGTCTGCGACTGGTAGTTAAAGCTGTGAGCTAGACATATCGGAGGCTTTGGGTGAGCTAGGGCAGAAATGCTGAGATCAGACTGCAGGAAGAATAGGAACTCAGGCAAAAGAAACCCTAGACCCACGGGAAGTGTGGCGTATGGTGGGAGCAAAAAAATTTACAGATATAGGAATTCATTAAGAGGGGCTCCTAAGGATTGCAATTTCAAGGTGAGACAGACTGCGTAACTTAGCAATACCCTGTCTCAAAATAAAAAATAAAAAAATAAAAAAACACCAAAAACAGAGCTGGAGGTGCAGCCCAGTGTTAGAGCATTTGCAAAGCATGTGTGAGATGTTGGGTTCAACCCCTTGTACTGGAAAAAATGAAAAGAAAGAAAAGAAAGTGGCTCCTGAGCTGGACTTTAATATCCTAGCAGGCTAAGTATGAGTGAATGAAACATGGCTTTTCCTTGGGACATTTCTATGTTTCTCTCCTGATGAATGATTTAATGATTTCGCAAGTTTTCTTCCATGTTTGCTCTATTGGGATCTCTTTTACTATTCTATGGTAAGTACATGGGGCCATACCTGGTCTCAAGATGAAGTCAGAGATTTACTAAATCTCTCAAGCCAGGCTTTAGGTCTTATCTTTACACTTCTGATGCCAGAGGTTAGCCACTACACTAAACTAATGGATCGGTTGAACACACTCTCAACAGGATCTTCCTATTCTTCCTATTACTGCCATTTTAAAGGACATTATTATATCTAGAAAACCCAGCCTTCTTGTTTCTTTTCTTTTATTACATATTTTATATTTGGTAAATAGACCATTTGTAGATAACCCTAAAAACTTGCTAACTTGCTGAATGAATGGATGTTGCCAACAGGGAAGATTGTGAGTAGTTATATTATTGTTCCCAATTCTTCAGTCCTTTCTTAGCAGTAGTTGATACATCCCCGCCTGTTGTCAAGTGATTTGCCTCCTTGTCCCCCTGACATTTAGCTTGGATATAAGACCTTCTTCAGCCAATGGCATGGAAACGAACAGAATTACTCCATAGGTGCCACAACTCACTTGGTTCTCTCGGTGCCACAAAAATGATCAAACCGAGCTCCAGAGTGGAAAGACAAGCATAATAGAACCCCAGCCAGTTTTCAGCTGCCTGCATCTGAGTGGTAAATACATCTATATGTTGTAAGAAATTGGTATTTGAGAGTTGTTTGTTTCTATACCACAGCTGGCTGATAAATATCAACAAAAATGTATTAAGAACAGGCCTTCCCTGAAGTTTTGCCTAGAGTGGCTGAGATTCCTCAAAAAGCTAGTTTTTGAAGTGGTTATTGCAACATTACAAGCAGATGGTTTGGAAATTAAAGGAGACTAATTCAAGTGAATGAGGGTAGTATTAGAGGTGTGAAGTCTGTACTGGGAAGAGGCAGTGGTGTATATTTGACTTTAAAAATATTTACATTGGTTCTTCTTGGGTTAAGATGATCTTTCTTAAACCTAGGAATTTGATTTTTCCCAGAAAAGCCATGCCTTTTAAAAATACCTTATAGTATTATTGAAAAATGAGATTCTTTTAATATTTGATGAAGTTCTTTCAAGCACCCTACTTGAAAATAAACTTTTCTCTCAGAAAACTGCCTAGTGACATAGAAATCAACAGGCTTTTCTGAGTGTCTCTTTCTCTTCTCTTCTCTTTCTCTTCATTTCCCTTTTCTTTTTGTGCTAGGGATCAAACCCAGAGCCCTCTGCAGGCTAAGCACAGGCTGTACCACTCAGCTCTACCCCAGTCCAGGCTTTCTTGATTTTTATCTAAAAATATGGTTATAGATCTTCATACAATAAAACTTGATGGGGAGCCACCATAAAGGAACCCCTGTCTCTCAAGTGGTGGTGTAACCCAGCAATGCCTTTTGCAAGATCTACAGAAACTTCAGGGGAACCAAACGAACATGTAGCAGGAATAGAAATGATCATATTCTAAAATAAACAAATTTGGATTTCTAACTTATAAGTTGGGTCACTATTTTGGACTCTTTGATGTTGCTGTTTTCAAAAGCAAATATTGCCTTTGGTTAAAACTCCTAACTATATTCTCTTAATGCTCTTGCTGCTCCCAGACCTGCTTCCCCCATCCTTTCTAAAGAGTTGAGCCAGATAAAGCCTAAAGCACCACTTTCATCACAGCACATCCCTGACTCACATGCTCGGAATAATTCCCCACTGCCTAGAGCACAAAAGCTAATCTCAGTTTATCATCAAGGCCCTCTGGAAAGAAAAAAAAAAAAAAAAGAAGAAGAAGAAGAAGAAGTAGAAGAAAAAGAAAACGAAGGTAGTTTAGCTTCCCTCCACACACCTTCTCTTCTCCAGACTAATGGTGTATTCAGTATTCCCCAAACATAACTTGCACTTTCCCTCTTATTTACACTCTGCTTAGGAGATTAGAGATGTGTTCTCTCTCTTCTGTTTGTCCAAATATTCCCTGACCTTGAAGCCCCTCTCTCACATTTCACTGCAAAGCTATTTCTGACTACACAATGGCAAAAGAGATCCAGGTTCTGTTGCTACCACAGTGAGCTTGACATGGCAGAAGTTTTTTGGAACCCAATATTGGCAGATTTACAGAAGTCATAGAAACATAATTTATGATTATAAATTCTTAGGGGTAAACACAGTGTCTTCCAGCCTATTCCATAAGCCCACATTCAACTTCCAAAGTACAAATTAGGCTGATATTCATTTATTTAGAATTTAGGGACCAATACAAACACCAAAATCGCCTTTCTAAAGTAATGACCACTGCTCAAGCCATCTTTTCAGAACCTGAAGCCCCATTCAAAGTTGTGAGTTCTCAGGACATATGGAAAAAGTCTTGAGAGACCGGGAAATCTGTGCATTCTCTAGGAAATCCACAAGCCATAAATACTATTTTTAGTCCAGTAGCCATTAAACTTTATGTTTTGGTTATTAAATACTATTTTTTAAAAAAATCACATGGAACCTAGGTGTGTAATTCAGATTTTAGTAAACTTATTCTGATTAAGCAGGGCCACTGGTCAGACATACCAGTGTCTATATTTTCCCTTTACCCCAAGATGACCCTATTCCCTTCGATGGAAAGCCAAGTCACCAAAAAACAGTTCCTTCCTGATATTCTTCAACCCTCCTCCCCAGTACACATCACTGATGATTGCTCATCCAGCCTATCTTGAAATGTAAGGTTCTAGACTTCCTGCTTAGGTGAATCTGAACTAAGGTGGCATTGTAACCATTATCAAAAAGAAGAATTAGAAACTGTTCAAATCTAAATCCACCTGGGTTGCACTGGACAGGTTCCCTTGACAAATGTGCTGTGTGTGCCAAAGCACTGCATCTGCAATGTCGGGAGAGGCTCCTTGTCGGCCTCTGGATCAGAGCCAACTGCCTTCAGCCCAGCAAAGGCAGGCGGGGCGGGGGGTGGGGGGGTCCACAAAAGGCACCTTGGAAAATAGGATTGGGCTCTTTGGCAGTATCTTTATCCTTACAATTGCTTCAAGCCTTGGGGCTGCTGGCTGCTTGAACTATCATTTTAATTAAAACATTTACCCTAAGTGACAGGATCAATCTAAGGGAAGATTACAATGACTAAGGGTAAAGAATATTAAATATATTGCCATTTTGTCACTAACACCCCTGCCTGGTCTCTCTCTTCTATAAGGAAGTCCAAAACTTTAGTAGGCTAGATCATCCATGATCAAAAAATACATATATTGTTCCTTGCAGGGAAAGAGGAGCTTAGAAGTGAATGAGCATTTGAGTGACAGCGTGAGAGGGGAGATTCTTCAAGCCAAGTTCCACATCCAAATGAACTGAAGAGAAGTACTGCATGGCAGGTAATCATAGATGAACACTAGTGGGCACTTCCTGCTAGTGGTTTTCCAGAGCCTCTTGGTATAACCACAGGCAGGGCCAAGCTTGTCCCACTCTCACCCCAAGGTGTTACTGCCTTCCAACAAGCCCTGAGCCCTCATGACTTTGAGATAGTAGGCTAGAGAGGAAGACCCAGCTTTATGTGAAAAGAAATGATTCATTTAAAAATACAGTTGACCCTCATTATACACAAGTTCCACATCCATGGATTCAACTAACTGTGGTTTGTTGCCACAGTGATGGTTGTATCAGCACTGAACATATGCAGACTTTTTTCTTTTTTCTTGTTGGTATTCCCTAAACAATGCAGTAGAACAACTATTACATAGCATTACATGTACTGTTGTTGTTAGGTGCCATTGAGTCAGATCCAACTCATAATGACCCTATGTAAACAAGACAAAACACTACCCAACACTGTGCTGAGCACATGATCTTTTTATGTTTGAGCTCATTGTTACAGACAATGTTACAAACAATGTGAAAGAGGGGCTTCAAGGTGAGGGAATACAGAGAAGGTTCTTCCCATTTTGAGTTGTGCCACATCAGCAAAAGGATGTCCTCGGGGTTTTACTCCATTCCTGTCATTAATGTCAACTACACTTTGAGGAGACAACTCTTCCCAGTTGTTTTATGAATGCCTTCAGCCTGGGGGCTCATTTTCCAGCCCCATATTTGACAGTGCTTCCTTACTAGTCACAGATTTTTCCATGGCTAATTACTTTGGGAGTGGGCTGCCGTGTCCTTCTCCTTAGTCTGTCTTAGTCTGGAAGCTTAGCTGAAACCAGGCCACCATAGGTGGCCATGATGGTATCTGAAATACCATCACACCAACACACAAGCCAGGTTACATTGTATTGTTGTTTGTTGTTGTTAGGTGCCATTGCAATTCTCATAGTGTTTTCAATGGCTGATTGTTTCAGGATTGTTCCGGGAGTGGATTGCCACATTCTTCTCCCATTTGGTGGTGCTGGGGATCAAACCTGGGTCCTTAGAAAATGTGGAGCAGCACTTTACCAAATGAGCTAAACCCCAGCCCCTACATTGTATTAGGTATAAATAATCTAGAGATAATTTAAATAGGAGAATATGCATAGGTAATACTATGCTATTTTATGTAAAAGACTTAAGCATCTGCAGATTTTACTATGAGAGGGCTTGAACTAATCCACCCTGAATACTATATGCTGTATTAAATACAATACGAAAGTAAGTATAAGATGCTACACTCTATTATGAATAAGGGCATGGCTGCTGGAGTCAAGTTAGGAAAAAACAAAACAACCATGATTGGATTTTTGTAGAAATGTATCAGCCTATGGGTAAAACGCCACAGGGTGCTATGTGGAAACATGAATATCAGAAAGCACAAAAGAGAACATTTCTCAGAAAGTCTTTGCCGAGCCTCAGAACATAGAATTCAGGCATTGACACTGAACCGGGAAACATCCATCAGCATCATACCACTTGGCTTCTTCTGAATTCTGCTGAAAGTGGTAGCATTGTTCCAACTAGAGATGGTTGTTATTTAATGTATGGCAAAATGGTGCTGGCCTAGGTGGTTTTATGTTATCAATGTGTGAGTAGGAATGGCTTAGGCTCTCCTTGCTGCATAACTGGACATAAATAGTGTGTGATTTCTGCCCCCAGCAGATAACAAAGCAATGTGCCTATAGTGGAGGAGGTGACACCAAGTGGTGGCCCTGAAAGCAGGGGGCTGTGCTTGGTAGTGGCCAGAACTGTAGTCAGCCTCCCCAGGTAGCACCACCTCTACTTTATCCTGAACTCACCTCCTTTAAGAAGTCAATCCAGTCTGCCCTGCAGCCAGTCTATGTGTGCGTCATGGAATGAAGACATAGCCTTTTTCAGAGAGCGTAAAATCTTTCTGAAGAGAAAAGCAATCATTAAAAACAGATTTTTTTTCCCTAACTTGCATGTACATTTAGGATGATAGAATCTTAGAACTGGAAGGAATTTCAGAGGACATCAAGCCCCACACACCTATCACAAATTTGGCATAGAGCTCTGCATGAGGTTTGCAAGTACCCACAGATACACAGTAAAACTTCATGCCTTCAAATCCTATTATTCCAAGTTTTGCAATATTGCAAAAGGGGCACAGAAGGATAAAAATAAAAATCAAAAGCTCATGCTATTTGTGTTATTGGAAATATATAATGGAAAAGCTCTGGGATCAAAGGAGAAATGCAAAACAACTTTGCAGAGTTTCTAGAAAATAATATTGAAAGCAGATATGTCAGCACTTCAGCAATATAGTTAAGCAATGCTGAAAGGAAATTAATAGTGTTAAATACTTATGTTAATAAATATTAAAATAAAGTATGCAACTAAAAAGTAGGAAAATAACATAAATGGAAACAAAGTAGAAGAACCCAGTATGGATAAAGCAAAAATTAATAAAATTAAAACCTAGCACTAAAAAATCAAAAAGGTAGTTCAACTGAAAAATATTAACAAGAATAAACAATTTCATAGCCAACCTATTTTTTTTTTAAAAGAGAGAGAAAACTCAAAGACAAGTAAATGGTAAGGAGGAAGTGACTGTCAAAAGGGAGACAATTTTAAAAACCTACATGAAATAGGTAATTTTGATAGGACAGTGATTCTCAAACATTTTGGGCTCCTAAAAATGTACTGATGGGGCTAAGCGTATAATACAATGGGCGAGCCTGTGTTTATCATGCACAGAGCCCTGGATGAAACCCTGAGTTCCATTCTTAACACTCAAAAGGAAAAAAAGAGTTACAGAAGATTCAAAATAGCTTTCATTTGTGTGGGCTGTAGCTATGAATATTTACTGTTAGATACTAAGTTTGAGAATAAAAAATTATGTATTAGTTTTTAAATAAACATTATATGCTAACATAATTAACAATTATATGAAATGTAATTATATTTTCTTTTAAAAATTTCTGAGAAGAGTGGCTTCTTTGTACTTTTGCAGATCTCTTTAATACCTGGCCTAATAGAGGACAGTCAGATTCTCACCTGCTTCTGCATTCAGTCTGTCCCGATGTCACACATATTTAGAGCCTGGGGATAATTCCATTGTGTATTTGGGAAAGAATCTGGGTGAAAGCAGTAATGTCTCAGTATTATGATGAAAATAAATTTAACTCTTTGAGAAGGGGAGATCGTAGGTCCAAGAGTGTAATGTTCTAGGAAAACATAATTTATACACACACATATATTATAGCCTGGCATGGTGCACACACCTGCAATCTCAGCCCTCAAGAGACTAAGGTGGGAGGAATGCAAGTTCAAGACCAGCCTAGGATACACAGTAAGACCCTGTCTTGAAACAAAATAAAACAAAACAAAATGCCAACCAAACAGCAAAAAAAGATATTTACCAACAACTACAACAACAACAACCCCAAAGACTACTCTTACAAATAAATATCAACTCAAAACGTTAAATATAATATGAGGAAACAGAACTGACAAGCATATTAAACACACATCATGATCAAGGAACACCCATTCCAGAATGCAAAAATGCTTCAATATTAGGAAATCTCAGGGTTGGGGGAGTAGTTCAGTGATAGAGCACATGTGTGAGGCCCTGAGTTAGATCCTCTGCACCACTAAAAATAAGTCAATAAATATCAATGTTACCAGAGCCCCTGGCCATAAAGCCTGCCTCTGGGTCCAAACACTTG
>VMDO01011709.1:0-65499 GCA_007922755.1 Pedetes capensis
ACTTCCCATAACCAGAACTCAGCACCACCCAAGAGCAGTCAGGATGTTCTCTCCCATCTCTTCTGCTTGGTTCTCTTTCTGCTTCCATTCTAGTTTTTTCTTTTAAGAAAGACTGTCTTTACCTTCTGACGCTCAGGATGCCTTCCAGGCCCTGTGATTTATGCTGCATCAGCCTGGAGTGGCTCAGTTGTTCACTCTGGTCCAGCTGGATCTGTCCAGGGAAGTGGTATCAATAAGCTCAGTTGCCCGAGACTCTCAGTTGAAGGGGAGTGGTATCGTGGAGGTAAAGGAGCCACTTCCAGCTGAATGCCTACCCCCAAACATGTCCTTTGTACCCTCTAAACATGGAGATCAGAGCTGAGCAGGCGGTTCTGCAAAACATGTGTGCCACGCCCAATTACTAGCACAGTCCTTCCCGGCAAGTGTGACACTTAGCCTATGTGACACTCACAGCTTTCAGGAGGTGCACATCAAGTCTTTCAGAAAGGGCGAATCACTTAGAGAAAAGAAGTTATTCCCTTTTCAATTCTCTCTCAATCCCTTTTATGTCGATGAGAAAGTCTCAGTTTAAACTAAAGTAGATTTAACGAGGCTCTAACACTTTCTAAGCTTTCTTTTCAACACAAAGGGAGTGTGCCTACGGCTTGGAGCTGGCGGCAGCCAGAGCATCTGGGCAGACTTTAAAAACATTGTTTGCACAATACAGCAGCTAAGAATTAGGGGCCTGGAGCTAGGCCCCCAGAGATAAAAATCTAAACTTTGCAGTTTAGTACTTTGTAGCCTTGTACTTGTTACTTAAATCCTCTGAACCTCAAATTCATCATCTGTTTCATGGACATAATAGTTCTACCTGTTTTATTAAGGGGGGTATGTGCGTGTATGCACGTGCATGCTTATGTCTGTGTGTATGCAAAAAGTACAATAATTAATGCACAGGAGGTTCTTAGAATAATATCTGGTATAGGAAAGGTTTTTAATAATTGTAAGATTTAAATGAGTTAATTTTATTAACTTTATTTACGGCTATTAGTATTTGTTCTTTATTTGCAGTGGCAATACAATGTTTTCTTGGGAAGTACATTTATTTAGGTTAAAAATGAGTTTCTTTAAAGATAAGTATTAAGTACATCATGTTACAGATTGCCCACAGTTAAGACAAAAATGGTAATGCTCAAGTGCAAACGACAGAGCAATCTCAGTGCCAGGCTGGTGAAGGATGTTCCACAGCAGATCCAGGCTATCAATATTTAATTTGCCAGTTAGAAGCGAGCTTCTGGTTTCTGCTACCTAGGAGAGTGATGTGGACTGCAGAATGCAAATGGCTAATGATCATCTTGGCTCAAACCCACCGCCGCCCTCACCGAGCTTCAGAGGGTGAGTCTCCTGAGCTGCCTGGAATTGAGCTATCACAGTCGGCAAGGGACACCCTTGCCTCAGTCTGCCCCTCCATGCCCTGCCCTTTCAAAGCCCAAGAGTTTCTCAGGGGATCGGAACACAGCAAAGAAGGAAGCATACCCCTCCGTCCCGAGACCCCACCTCTAGTTTCAGGATGGCTCATGGTAGGAACACCTGCCACCTTTCCGTTATTTGTTCCTGAAGTATTTTTAAACACATACCACGTGCCAACCGCTGTGCTATGTAGTGAAGATATAATGATATAAGGAAACCTCTGTGATTTAGTTCTTGTTCTCCTCCATGTTACAGTTGAGCAGAAAAGATAGGCATTTGTCAAATAACCCAGGCAAAAAATATCCCTGTAAAAAACTGAGGGCTGGGATATCCTTTCATGCCACATGAAAGGGTGCGAGGGAGAGAAGCTTGCATGATTGACCTTTCTTTGTCAAACTTACCAGATGAACACGTAGCGTCCAGGCCCTTTATAAAACACACTGGCTGGAGGCCACAGGGCCCTGTGATAGGACGGTTGTGCACAAGTTTACCTTTCCCTTCACCCGCCGTGGCGCTGCTTGCCAAGAACCAGTTGTATTTGTTCCCAGAGCTGCTGCTGCCAGCTGCCCTTGTTATTGTAATTACATTATTTGGCAGAATATTATGTAAACTGATGAAAAATGAGCACGGTAAGAAAAAGAGCTGTTTCTGTGAAAACTAAGTGAAACGCTTTGGAAACACTCTCTGAAAGCAAGACTTAAAAATTAGTGCAATTAGCTATGGGCGAGAGGAGTGGAAAATATTTGTGGGTTTAGAATCCTCAGAAATCTGCAGAATTGCTGCCATCGGAATCTCTGATATCCGTCTGCGTTCTCCCTGAACCCCAAAAAATAAGAAGTGATGCAATCGGTGGGGAGTTGGCATGTTTTTTCCCAGAAAAGGGTCAGATTGTGATTATGATGGTCTGGGCAGGCCATATGGTCACTATGGCAACCATTCAACCCTGTCCTCGTGTATGAAAGCAGTCATAGACAAAATGAACCATTGAGGCCATCTCCCAATAAAACTTTATTTAGTAAGAACAGACAGCAGGCCACAGTTGAATCCTTGCTGGTATCTGAGATGCTAATGAGGGTTATGTGGGAAAGATAATGAGGGATTTCCATCTACAGTGAGATCGCTCCAAGGGAAGGCCTTGGTCTCATGTCAAAGATTGATAAGTTAATTCATAGTAATATGTTGTTGTTGTTAGGTGCTGTGGAGTCAGGGTCCAACTCACAGTGACCTTCATAGGGTTTTCAATGGCTGATTGTTTGGGGATTCCTTCATGAGTGGATTGCCATGTCCTTTACCTGTTTTATTTCAGTGTTGGGGATCGAACCTGGGTTCTCAGAGTGTGCAGAGCAGCACTCTACCAACTGAGCTAAACCCCAGCCCATCACATGAATGTATTTGACATTAAAACAAAAGGCTGAAGATATTTCTGTATCTGCCCACCCCCTGCCTTTTTATTTTGGGTGGTGGTTGTTTGCAGTACTGGAGAGTTGAACCCAGGGACTCCTGCATGCTGGGCAAACGCTGCACTGCTGAACTGCACTCCAGTCCATTTTGGATGTTTTAATTCAAGACAAGGTCTCACTAAGCTCCACAGGCTGCCTCTGTCCTTGAACTTGACACCTTCCTGCTTCAGCCTCCTCAGATGCTCAGATTATAGGTGTCTGCCATGGTATGGCTTCTGTGTCATTTTAAAAGTGAGTCCTTCCTTTACCTTCTCCCATTCCCAAATGAGATGGCTTTTGAAGTCTAGAGAGCTAAGACAAGGGCTTGAAATGTAAAAAAATTACACTTATTTTGCTGTTTCAACCCTAAAGACCCATATTCCTCTCCCTCTACAATGGAAGAACAAATTTATCCCAGATTACTTTGGAGCCCTAAGCAAGTAGCTTCTGGGACACCCTCCCCCAGAGGAGGGTGACATCTTCCACATATACCTCCAGGTACCTGTCCTCTGCAAACTAGTTGAATTGCCCCAGAATAATTGTTTTTCCCCCAAAAAACTTTATGAGTTTCTTCTTTAGAGTCTTTCGTCTTCAGAATCAGCTCTCTGGAAGCCTGTACCCCGTTCTCCACACGTCTACCCAAATGAGCAGCTAAGGCTAGACTTCAATGATCAGCTCAATGGGTTGCAGAATCCAGGTTGGGTAGGGACTTGTAGAGTGGACCCTCAGGATACAGGCATGACATGGTCAGTGTCCCCAACTCTTTGCAGATCTCATGTATATTCTTATGTGTGTGTGTTTGTGCATGGAAGCATGTGTGCAAGGACAAAAAAAACCCTGGCTGATATTTGCTTACTTTAATCTTAGCTAACTAATGACCCCCAATGTGTGGTGTTCTCTAAGCAAAGGGGATTTGCCCCAAAATAATTTACTCTGAACTTCCAGAAATGGCACAATCTCAGTCCACCAGGTGATCTCCCAAGTAAGCTTCCCTCCTCAAATCCAATATTCACAAATACCTGGCAACAGTTTAAAAGAAGGCTCTCTTCATGAGACCTTGTACCCTATTCTCTTCCTTTCACATCTCCTAGGCTTCTTGATTTTTGCTGCAAAATTAATTGACCAGCACAAAAGACTGAATCAGAAAATCAGCCAATTAGTTACAGATTTTAATTTCCTCGAGTTCATTGTGAGACATGAATAAATAAAGAAATGTAGTCACCTTCCTTCCTCTTTGATGCTGAATCCCGTAGCTCACATGCACGTGAATTGTTCTGAATCTTTGAGGGTTCCCAGGCATTTCAACACTTCGAAGGCCAACTGGGCATGCAGTCGGTCCACCCGTGCTTCACCTCTAGGAGTCACGTGAGGCTCCACAGTGGTCATGTTCAGGGCAGCTGGCCTCATGTTCATTCTCTCTTTCCTTTGCATCCCGCGTAGCCCATTATCCCTCCTTGTCATGCCCCTTTCCAACCAGATCCGTCCCACTTCTTACATAATCGTCAGACATCACACTCCCAAACGGCTCCGAGCAAAACCACTAACAATGCTGACATTTCAATTTGTCATTGCTGCTCCTCATTTCGGTAACTGATGCCTGGGTGAGGACTTGCCTTTCTGCTTTGCTCCTTGGAGATCTGAATACCATTCCAGTAGGAAAAAAAAGATACTTTCCAGGGAACAGCAATGGGAGGAAGCAAATAATGAGGGCACTTCGGGTCTCCTTGCTTGGGAGTAGGGTGCGGGCCACAGATTTCAGCAGGCATGAGGGAGGAGGACGCAGCTTCTTCCTTCCTGACATTGCCGTTGTTAGGTGCTCTCTAGTCAATGTCTGACTCATAGCGACCCTGCATACAACAGGCAAAACACTATTATCTACTATTCATGGGGTTTTCAATGGCTGATTGTTTTTGGGAGTGGGTTGTCAGGTCCTTCTCCCAAGCCTACAGCACCTGGTGTTCCCAGGCGGTCTCCCATCCCAGTACTAACTAGGCCTGACCCCGCTTAGCTCCTGAGATCTGATGGGCTGGGATGGCTGCAGACTCCTTCCTGACATTGTGGGCAAACACCCCTGTGGCCTTATAAATATATAGCATTGAGACAGCAAAGCTGTCCTCCTTTATTAAAAAATCATTTCATTTCTATATGTACATATATATGTATCATGTATGGTACTAAGGGATTGAACCGAGGGCCCTGTGCATGCTAGGCAAGCACTCTACCACAGAGCTTCATCCCCAGCCCCTTTTATATGTTTTATTTTGGCACAGGGTCTTACTAAGTTGTACAGGCTGCCTCTGGCCTCGAACTTGCGATCCTTCTGCCTCAGCCTTCTGAATCACTGGTATTGCAGGTCTGCCCCATGACATGCGGCTCCTCTTCCTTGCTCCCCTGAGCTAACCCTTATTTAATTTGTGCCTGGATAGATGAATAATGGCAGGGTATGCTTGCCTTTCAGGAGCTAGCGAGCATTTCCAACCCCTAATAGCTGGCTCCCCATGGTCCTTTTGGAGTTAATTCTCATCCCTCACATATGTGGTCTTGGAGCCAGGATAAATCAAAGCACCCATCCCTAAGGCAACAGATGTAGACATGGCCAACGCTAGACCATTGGGTTCTCTCTCCAGAGAGAACGTGCTGAGTATAGTGGTACAAAATGAAACTATTACTGAAAAGCTGGAGCTGAGGGCTGAGGATGTAGCTCAAGGGTGGAGCACTTGCCAGAGGCAGTGCCCTGGGTTTGATCCCAAGCCCTGCAGAAAAGAAGAAGAGAAGCAGCAGCTGGAGCTGGTTCATTTCAGGGGGTGGGGCTATCCTCATGAAGGTAAGTGAGGAGAGTTCCTAGAGCTAGACCCTGGCCCACCCTGCTTCCTCTCGTTATATATTTAAGCCTGATTACCCAGCCATCCTTTGAGCCCCCTCGTGCCCTTTGAGCGATCTCTTTTTCTCCTGGAAGTAGTCGGAGCCTGTTCCTTTCTTCTTGTGATCAAAGCATCCCCGCTGATACGCCAGGGGATCAGGTAAACTTGGAGAATTGCAGAGTCAAGGGTTTGGTGAAAGGCTTTTCTAAAAGCAAAAAACCCGTAATGCTTCCCTGGTGCCTGTTGGCATCGCCACTGCCTTCCAGGGTTGGCAATGAAGGGAAGGAGCTGTCGGTTCATGCCACATGTGGGTGAGATAATCCGTCTGTTTGCCCCTTTCCCTGGGTGGACTCTGTGTCCCCCTGAGCTGGGCAGCGGGAGGCAGAAGGCAGAGTTGCACGGTCCTTGGAGCTTTGGCCTTCTCTGCAGAACTCAGATATTCCTCCCAGTCACAACCAACCACCCAGATAATGGAACCTACGGATAATGGAAGGACAGCACAGCATCATCACACTTCGCTCAGGGAAGTTAACGCTTTGGATGACCTTCGGAAGGCCTCTGGGAAGTTGCTGAAAGGCGGCCTCCCCTCAGCTCTGATCAGCTTCCTTGGACTCAATGCCAGGAATGGGATCCCAGACCCCTGAGCTTCTCACCTTTCTCTTACGTACCCTGCTGAAGAATGAAAACACTGATTTTCAAACTCAGCTGGTGACGGTAGGGTTATCTTGCTGTGAAGGGCAGAACGGTGGCCACCTGAAAGTCATAGGTTGAAATCATAGCTCCCAATGCCCCAGAAGGTAATGTATTGGACAGAAGGATTTTTATAGAGGTGGTGAAGATGAAGGGAGGGAGTGGAGGTCTGACCTTATCAAACGTGACGGGTGTCCTTATGAGATGAGCAGAGTCACATACAGAGGCGTGACGATGTCCAAACCCAGGGACATGGGGACACAGCCCAGGGGAGAGGCCTTAGGAAAGTCAACCCTACTGAAACCTCTGGCCTCTGGCACTGTGGGAAAACAGATTTCTTCTGCTTAAGCCCCCAGTCTGTAGCCCTGCATCATGGCAGCCCTAGCAAACTGCCTAGGTCTTGTGAGGAAATCTCAGACGTGTCCCACCTCAGTTCCCAGAGTTCCATGCAGCAGTAGATGTTAGCTGCCCATGGCGGGCACTTCTTTCCATACCCTCATTGGTTTCCTCCCATTCCGTGGCTCATTTTTCTTTTTTTTTTTTAGTCCCCAACTGGTGTTCCCTTAGCTTATCTCCCAAATGTAGAACCCACACTTGAATTTTGCCCTGCCTCTGCTTTTTCTAAATTGAAACAGTCCCTTCCCCAGAATGAGGGTCACCATCCCTGAGTGCCACTAAGCAAGGTGTTCTGAGTGGTGGGTTTTCCACCTTGCTGGTCTTGGTGTGATCATTCTCTGCCCCATCTCACTCTTGTCTTAGATAACACGTCACTTCCATTTTTGTGGGGATGTGTGGATTATTGAATAGGGTTGGAAAGAACTTCCCTTGTTTCTTCACTTACATTTCATTACCCAGTAGTTGGGACCCTTCTGTTGGGTTGATAGGGGAATCATGGAACTGGGTGTTGATGGGTGATTATGTCTGAGGAAATCAATGTATTTGCTGTGCACTGTGTGTGTTTATATTTGCTCCACTGAGATTTCTCATGTGCAGGTTGCTTTTAGGAATATACAAGTTTTGTTGGTATAGAGAACCTAAAGGCATGGTTTCTGAAAGCTTGTCTGCCTGATATGCAGCCCATGCATGCATTGATAAGTATACTCGAGAGTATTTTGCTGATAACAGTGTAGAGATTTAAAATTTTTTTGGCACATTTATAGTGTTATTTTCAGTGGTTATACAGCCTTAATCATGCTTGCATACAGATTTTGACAACTTTACACCAAAGGCATGTTTTTATAGATAGCTGAATTAAGCATTGAACTCTTGCAAGATAGCTGAGTTAATGTGTAAGCGGTTCTGATTAACCTGGTTGTGCTTATTTTCTCTTAAGTGTTCTAAGGCAGAGCCATCTCCCTTTGCATAAAGTGATTTGAAAGCATAGCCCTAGGAAATACAATTTTCTAAATAAGCTAAGAGCATCATGCCCAGTATATTTTCCTGGAACCAAGGTATGAGATTTAACCACCTCTCTCCCCTTACCTACTGAGGTGGTGCAGAGTGGGTAATTGGAACCTAATTAGACACACATCAAATTGATGGGTGGATAGAACCAGAGCTGACATGATGAGGGGCGGGGCGGTGGTGGTCACGAACCAGTGAACAGAGTGAAGCTTGGAATCAGGGGAACTTTCAGTGCATACATCTGCTCCCAGAATACCATGTGGTCAGATTGTCCTCTGGCTACATTTACCCTTAAGGGAAACAGCTCCCCAGAGCATAGCCCTTTGTGAACACCTCTCCCCCCAGAGCATGGAAAATGAGGGTCCCATCAGGTGAAGACAGATATTACCGATTCTTCATAGGCTGACCTTCTCTGCTGCTGCTCTGAACTTTCCAACCAGAGAAGGAACGACTCTTTGGCATCACAGAGTCGTTATCCTGTTCTAAAAGATTTTCCTGAACACCTACTATATGCACTGGGAAAAAAAGTAGAAATACTTTGTCACAAAGGGCTAGGTAGTCTGTGAGAGGGGGTGCCATGTAGATGTAAGTAATGATAATGCATGGCAGAAAAAAAGTGTTTTGTTAAGTATGAAATTTGTTCTTTTGAGAGTTTGGAGGAGGGTATTGTTACTCCAGTTGGCTTCAGCACTGGAGATCTTTAAAAGGAGATATATTTTCCCCAGCTTTGATATTTGACTTGATTTCTAAGTCCTTATACCCCAAAGACCATTGTTTATTTCAACTTAAGCATCACTGAGCCATCATAAGCTCAATATACCCAGATCCTGACTCATCACCTCTCCTCTCCTCGTGCGCACATTTATCTGGTCTTCCTCCCTTGTCACATCTCTGTGTAACAGCTCCTAAACCGGTCAGTGAGGCTGGAAACCGAGGCACTGCTCTTGAGTCCTGCATCTTCTTGTCCTTCCTAGGCCTCCTCTAGAGTTGAGATTCACTGTGCTTTTTGCATCTGTGAATTCTCCGAACCCACTCTCACGCACATCGTTGAGGTCGACATGATGTTTCACCTAAATAACTCCAACAATTCTTGGACTCCATTAACTCTTACCTAGACTTCTTTTCCTTTAAGGTAAACATATAGCATGGGTTGTTCAGAATAATCCTGGGTACGATTGGTGTAATTGCTGCTGGCGTCTCCATCCCTCCCAATAAAGTCTTAGCTTGGAGAATAAATTATGGTCACCCAAACTTCCCTTCACTCCTTGGGCCAGGATGACCTTTTCAAAGCTTAATTAATGCTACTCTTAATCTTCATTTGTGACTGTGCTGATCACCTCATTACACTTACCCACAATCCGAAATTATCTACTTGATCTACTTGTTTACTTGTTTGAGGTCTCTCTCTCCCTCCTGCCTTCCCACTCCTGTTCAATTTAATCTCCTTAGGGCTGAAACATGCTCATCAATTTATTACTCTACACTCTGATGCCTATAACATAGTAGGAACTAAATGAACATCTGGAAATACTGATGAATATTGCTTTTTATTGTTAACACTGTGATATATATATATATTTGGCCCAAGGATAACCTCTATGCCAAGAACTTTCCTAAACCAAGGTATCAATGTGTATCGGAGAATGTGCTTTGGCCCATAGGAGAATGACTTCTACCATGAGCAGCTTCAAACCTGGGCAAAAGACAGAGGCAAGAGATTGCAGGTATTATATTCTAAGTGGCGCCATGTTGCAATCTTCAGAGAAGAGTGACGTGAGATGGTCCTCACACTGACTTGGTTTTGTGCCTGGGGATATCCCAGCCGCAGGCCGGTGTAGCAGAGCCCAAGCAGGAAGCAGAAGATGCCCTGTGCTAAGGAGGCAGCAGACAGGAGCTGGGGTTCATGATATGGCTGGAATTTGGGGAGCTGGATATGGGGAAGGACAGAGCCACATGGAAATCCCTCTCCCCTAGTCAGTTGGCTGAGGACAGAGTTCATAGAGGCAGGGCCAGGCTACATGAGTCCCAGCGGAGAGGACCAGTTGTGATGCTGAGGCCTGAACGGAGATGTTGGGGGTTGTGAGCGTTCAGCTGGGGCTCCAAAAGTTTTAGACTCGAGGAATAAGATGTTCGTTTGAGAACAAGGGTCTTCAAACTGTGCCCCGCAAGCCACCTGTGCCCTGTGGCCTGTCTTTGTACCAGTCACAAACAGGAATATTAAAATGTTGTTTTTAAGGGGTAAGAAAGTCAGAATGGGAGCCTGAAAATGTGTGTCATGCACAAATCCTGCAATGTCTACTGTCTGGCTCTCTTTAGCACATGAGAGACATTCTTTGCCCTATAGTAAAGGCCATGCCCTAGGACTGTGGAGAAATCCAATCTAGACCTTCCCTAACAGAGCAAGAAAAAAAGGGACAGGATCAGAGCATGTAGACATTGTTTAATTCCTGCCAAATAAAATTTAACCACCATTTGAATGAAGACAATATAATTCAGACCCCCTACAATGGATCTGACATGTGGAAACCCCTGCAATTCCAGTGTCCAGCAGAAAAACAAATACTAGGAGCTGGAAATATAACTCAGTGACAGAGTGCTTGCCTAGCATGCACAAGGTCCTGGGTTCAACCCCCAGCACTGCAAATACAAATAAATAAGAAATGAATACTAGACATGTGTAGAATAGAACTATTTGATAACATGGAGCAGGGAGTTGGCCAGCTACAGCCGGTGAGGTGCTACCTGCATCTGCAAATATTCCTGCTTCATTGTAATATAGCCATTCCCATTTGTCTCCATATTGATGATGGCTATTTTTATGCTGCAGGGAAAGAAAGAATTGAACATTTTCAATCGACCCCACATATCCCACAAAGTCCAAATATTTATTTCCTGGCCCTTTCAGGAAATATTTTGTCACTGTTGATTAAAAGAAATAGGAAAAAGGGGGCTTTGAGGTGATTCAAACTTTGGAATTGAAGAATAGAAGGTCTTTAATGTTAACTATTCAAAATTATAAATTTTGAAGGACTTGTAGGAAAACATGAACATGATGAATTCATAGATGGAAATTTCAGAAACCAAGTGAAAACTACAAATGGGAACCAAATGGATATGGTAGAGTTGAGGTGCATGGTATCTGGCATATAAACTTCAGACTGCAGAATGCTAAATGAAGAAAGCAGTTAATATGAAGATAGAGCAGTAGAACTGAGAAACAGAGAGAAAAGCACATATTGAAAAAGAATTGGAAACATTCTCAGAGATCTATAGAAAATATCAAGTGTTGAAATGTACAATATATTTGCAAATGAAAGAATGTTGCCTCTTAACAATAGTCCTCATGACAAAATGAATTGAATTTCCAAATGGGGAAGAAAGAAAGAAAATGAGACAGAAAAACATTTGAAGAAAGGAAGGCTAAAAGTCTTCAAAGTTAGTGAAAACACAAACCTATCTGCCAGAAAATGTGGGAAAAAAGCAATATAAGTACTGTCGTCGTCGTCGTCGTCGTCGTCGTCGTCGTCGTCGTCGTCGTTGTTAAAAGCCATTGAGTCAGGTCTGAGTCACAGAGACCCTTACAGGGTTTTCAATGGCTGTTTCTGTTTCAATGGCTTGTTTCTGGATTGTTTTGGGGGTGGATTGACACATCCTTCTCCCAATAGGTACAGTATATTTAAAAAAAAATATTATAAAGAAATTGCTCAAAACCAGAAATACACAGATTGAATCCACCTTTGGAAAAATATCTGTATATATCTTTTGTGTGACATCTTCTCCTTATGATGGGCATGGGTCATGAGTTCCATAAAGCTGTGACCCAGTGGGACATTGTAAGAGTGTCGACATTGGAAATGGTGAGATGGTGAGGTTGGGGAGAGTTGGAGGATTACTTAGTGATAGTAGCCTTGAGAGAGGGAGAGTGCAGAAGGACTCACCAAAGTATACAGGGAAGCTACAGGAAACTCTCTGGTGGCCAAGGCACACTTTCATGTTATTAGAAACAGATCAGTAATGGGGCTGACATTGTGCGCTACCCTCACCATGAACCAGTGCATCTTATTCCTTTGTGTAGGTACAGGCTGCCAGGATCCTGCATGTACAGGAAGTGCCTGAAATTGGCCACACTGTTGTAGGGATGTGGCCTAGAGAGGTATCACACCTCAAAGCCTATCTGGCCAACTTGGAGGACTGGGACTCATTCCCAGGGCAGTAACCTCTGCCCTACATCCTGGGCCTTTTGGGTGTTGAGTGAACCAAGATGGCTCTGGTGTTCAACTGCCTCCTCTAACCTCTCAACACCTGATTGACCACTTCTCAATTAATGAAACCCCTGATTGGTCACTTAAGGAACACCCCATGATTGGTTCTTTCTCCAATGCTACATGTGCATCTCCCCCCTGATCCAGTCACCCCTTAGTATGTGGAAGCCTCTGACTGGTCCCTGAAGGGTATATAGGCATGGTGCACAGGGCAAGCAGCAGCTGCATTCCAACCATTGACCCAGACAAGGAAGCATAATAAAGAGCTGTTGAAGAGTGCTTGAGCTGTGAGCATCATCATTGAAGCCAGAAGCAGGAACCCACCATGAGTGTAAATCTCTAAGCCTGCCTTTCTCAAGACTTCTCAGAGTAGCTGTGGGCATCAGTCTCCTTTCCCAGTGGCATGGCTCTTCCGCAGTGCTTACCACACGGTGGGTCTTGAGCTGCAGGATTTGGTTCCTGGCCAGAAGCGAGTCCAGCAGCAGTGAGCATGGCCCAACACACTGTGAGTAGTTTCTAACACATGTGCTCTCCTAGACACCAGAGTAATTGCGATCTCATTGTGCAATGATGAGCAAAGTCTTCAGATGCAAGCAGTTATTTGTTTTAATGAGCAGTTATTTATAAATCACTGGCAGGTTGCAAAGAACTCAAGGAAAGGAGTTGTGATATAGGAAAATTGGATTGTGGGTTATCTCGGGACAATGTCTTTTTAGCATACATGATTTAAAAAAAAAAGAGTTGCCAATATTTTAAACTCTGGAGATTTCCCTATAAATGTCTCTATTTCTGGATTCTCTTTCAGAGACAAAATGTTAAAAAAAATAAAAACCTAGACAATCTCAGGCTTGTATTCTAATACGAAGCAACTTTCTTTGACAGAATAACTATTCCTTTATTTAGATGCTTAGGCACACTAAGCTTTGCCACGGTCTCCACCCTCTCCTCTTGTTTTTTTAACACTGACATCAGGTATCCATCGCTATTTATCTTCACACTTGTTCATTTTTTTTTCCCTTTATAGTAGGGTTAAGTGGAAAGGAAATAATTCTGTTTGCCTAAGTCTTTGGCAAAAAAAGCAAAATTACTGAGTGTTGTGACACTTGTATGCACACCTCTGAAATCCTAGCCTCAGAGCCTGAGGCAGGAGGTTTACAAGTGCAAGGCCAGCCTGCATTTGCTACTTAGATTCAGTTGTAGAGTCTTTGCCTAGCATGCACAAAGCTCTGGGCTGCCCAGCACCATAACATAAAACAAAACAGAACAGAAATACCTGAAAAAGTAAAAGACCAAGAGAAATCACATGACTATGCATGTAACAGTCCAATCAGTTCAGACAACGCACAAGAAGAAACGTTGGCATTTGTGGGCAAAATACTGTCAGGTATACTGCTTCAGAATATATGGGTGATCCCCCTATTGAACTGACCCACGCAAATGCCCTTCCACGAACTGGAATGCATTTTCTGTGATGAATTTTCTTAAGAGAGTCAAGATGGGAATTTGATTCTTGTGTAGGTGGCAAAGCCAGTGCACACATTAGCATCAAGAGCACAAAATCTCGAAGATGAACTAATCTGTGAATAACTGTGCCATTTGTAACATCATAAACGGGGACTTAATGGGGAGATAGTGCCACAGAACGCTCGCATTTGCAACCTGTCATCCTATTTAGCACAATGATCAGATTTGCAACTAAGTTCCTCAGCAAATATTCTGTATCAAGTTGGTGCGGTCTTATAGAATGTGTGCTGTATTAGTAGCATCTTCCCATATTAGTGACTTTAAAATGTTTTTAAGATTGTATCTCTTGGGTTGATGGAAATGGAATGGTGGAGGGCTGTGCAAGTATTAGCCATATTAAACTTGCCCCGTTAGCAGCTTTCGCCTGCACCGATACTTAAATGAGGTTTTAATATAAACAAAATGTACTTCTGAAATGTGCTTCCAGCTACAACCAATTTCTCCCAGTCCATTAGCCACTTTGCATCCCTTTTAAGAAACTTGAGATTGAGCTTTTATTGAGGAGCCGACATATTTGCTCAACCCATTAAGGCAAGCAGGAAGGACGCTCTGAGACCAGGATGTTTACAGGGCCACTCTGTGACCCCCAGATGTGACAGTACCACCACCAGCACCCAAGAGAGGCATCTTTGGAGACACTTGACACTTGGCCCCTTTGACTCCTGCAAGAGACAGGCGATGCCACCCCTCCCGCTTCATGCCTTCCTGTTCTTTGGGGAATCAGGCATCCCAGTTCCCTCTGCAGAAGAAGGGGGAGCCCCACTGATAGGCAGAGTGCCCGATTTCTACTACCCAGGGCTTACACCACCGGTGAGACAGACAGAAAGACCTACCCAGCCACACGGGGCTTGGGGAAGGGGCATTTTCTCCTGTTCATAATCAGCTGCGTAGACATACAGATGTCCTCATTTACAGGGCTTGAGAGCCCCGGAGACGGCCACGTGTTAGCAGCAAGGTGTCAAAGCTGGGTGGCCTTAAGCGACCGTAAGTGGCCAGAAATCTGAAAGCAAGATGTGGGGAGGGCTGAGCTGCCTCCAGGGGCTCCAGTGAGCACCCTCTCTGCCTTTCTCTGCCTCACTCTGCCCTGTCTGCCCGTCTCTGCCTCTGGAGTTGGCTGCAGGGCTCAGCTCTCCTTGGCTTATGGATGTCTCATGTGTCACTCCTGTCCGATGGCCATCTTCACGTCGATGGTCTTTCCTCTCCTGCAGGTCAGACTCTTAGTTAATATGCCCATATATATATATATATATATATATATATATATATATATATGGTCTAAAGTATGCAGGTATTTATATATATATATATATTTATACACACACACACACACACACATATACATATATATATATATATATATATATATATATATATTTTTTTTTTTTTTTTTTTTACATCACTTGGAGGTTGAACCCAGAGCCTTGCACATACTATGCAAGTGCTCTACCACTGGGCTGCACCCCCAGCCCATTTTTAGTATCTTATTTTGAGTCTGAGCCTTGCCAAGTTACTCAGGCTGCCTCTGGCCCTGAACTTGCCATCCTCCTGCCTCTGCCTCCTGGGTTGCTGGGATGACAGGAGTGAGCCACCACGCCCGGCTAACACGCCTTCTTTAGTAAGGACACCAGGCATTTCGTTCCAGCTTATGGACTGCGTTAAAGACGCTGTTTCCAAGTGAGGTCACATTTGGAAGCACTGGGGGCTGGGTTTTTGCGCGTGTGTTGGGGCATACGCCTCCGCTTGGCCCAGCTCAGGTTCTCTGTTCATGTACATTTATACTACATATTGCGTGGTTCCTTGTGGTAGGGACCCACTGTGTATGTGGATGCCCGCTGGGAGTCATGACTGCCATAGGCTCTGGTGGGAGTGTGAGCATTCACCACGGAATACCACGGGGCTTCAGCTTGCTTCATGGGCCACAACAGGAAGGGGACAAGGGGTGTCCAGAATTCTCAGTCATAAAGTTGTTGTCTTAGTTTAGAGCAAACCTATCTGTCTTCTGCGAAACGAGTAAAGAGAAATAAGGAGGAGGCGGAACCAGAAAAAAAAAAAAGCAACTTTGCAAACAGGTTCTACATCATGTGATGGGCCCAACAAATGTTTACTAAGGATCCATAATGAGTCAAGCACTAAAAATACAGAGAATGCAGCTGTCCCACTGTGGTGTCTGACCCCATCAGATCTTGGAAGCTAAGCAGGGTCGGGCCTGGTTAGGACTTCGATAGGAGACTGCCTGGGAACAACAGCTGCTGTAGGCTTGGGAGAAGGACCCGAAAACTCACTTCCAAAAATCAATCAGCCATTGAAAATCCTATGAATAGCAGAGAAGCACTGACAATAGTGTTTCACCTGTAGTATGCAGGGTTGCTATGAGTGGGACACCTACTCAAAGGTTCCTAACAACAACAACAACAATACAGAAATAAATAGGATACTATTCTTATCTTCTGGATGCTCACAGGTTAGAGAAGCACCATTTTAGTCTACTTAAGTATGAAAAACAGAAATAGTGATTATTTTCATGCTAGCATTAGTACTAATGCTTTCAATTTATTGAGCATTTACTCTATGCCATGTGACATATGTATGAATTTGCTGTTGTTATGGTATTAAGTCTTAGACACACCTATCCTCTGAGGATGATCTTTCCCATTTTCTTTTTTTTCGGTACTTGGGGTTTGAACCCAGGACCTCGCACATACTTTGCAAGCACTCTACCACTGAGCTGCACCCTCAGCCCATTTTTAATTTTTTATTTTGAGTCAGGGTCTAAAGTATGCAGGCTGCCTCTGGCCCTGAATTCACAAACCTCTTGCTTCCACCTCCTGGGTCCCTGGAATTGTAGACACGCCCCACCAGATGTGCGGCACCATGCTGGAGGTTAGGTGAGGGACCCCAATCTGACTCAGTGCATCATCTCCTCAGCGCTCCCTAAAACTTGGCTGCATACATTATTGGCCACGCAGGTAAACAGACAGGCGTCCATTGCCCTCGTGCTCAGCCTCACGTGGATCTTGCAGACTGAGGGCTGTGCAGAGGAGGTCTCCTAAAGGAAGCCCAGTGTGTGTTCCTCAAAGAAGGGCCTGGAGGAATGGACACCAAGCAGGCATGACTAAACCAATGTGCACCCCCTTTCTGTGGAAATTCCGCCTGAGCAGAACCATGTTTTCCTCTTGGAAGCCCTACATTTATTCATGGAGCCCAAGCCCTAAGTACACAGGCAGCCATTCAGCCGCTCAGCCTCCTTTCTTTGTGAAGTTCGGGTTGTAAATTCTCAGGGAATTTAGTGGTGGTGCCCCGTCTGCTTCTCTCCCTCTATATAAAGAAAAATAAAATGCCATATTGAATAAGTACCTCATAAAGGCCTTTGTATTATGATGGAGAGGGAACCAGAAAGACGAAAGGGAAAAATAAACATTTCCCAGTGAGGCAGAAGAGAGAATTCTGGGTGCCTATGATATTCAGAGCCTTGATCTGGGTGGTGGCAACATAGGGGCGTGTGTGTGTGTGTGTGTGTGTGTGTGTGTGTGTGTGTGTGTGAAATTATACAGTTAAGATTAGTGCACTGCACTGAATTGTTCCTGCTGAGGGTAGGGAGTGGTTGGAGAGGAAACAGGGTTTTGTTTAATTGGCGCAGAATTTCCATTTCGCAAGATGGAGAAGTCCTGTGGGTGGATGGTGGTGCTGACTGAACAATGGAAATGTACTAATGCAGCTGAACCGTACACTTGAAATGGTTAAAATGTTATGTTTTATCTTGTGTTTATTTTGCCACAATTAAAAAACACATCAATAGTCCAGCACCATGGTGCATGCCTGTCATCCCAGCCACTTGGGAGGCTGAGGCAGGAGGATCATGAGTTCAAGGCCACAGGCAGCCTGCATACCATAGGAAGATTCTGTCTCAAGATAAAAATGTAACAAAGGGGCTGAGGGTGCAGCTTGGTGGGGCTGGGTTCAGTCCCCTAGTACTGTAAGAACAAAAAACAGAAACAAAAAATTAGTGCATACTACTATACGAATGTTATGCCTCAATCAAACCCTGGCCTCCTATCCTATTGGATCTCAGAAGCTAAGCAGGGTCAGGCCTGGTGAGCCGTTGGATGTGAGACCGCTTGGGAATACTGGGTGCTGTAGGCTTGGGAGAAGGACCTGGTAGCACACTCCCAAAAATCAGCTACTGAAAACCCTATGAATAACAGAGAAGCACTGACAGTAGTGCCAGGCATGGCACAGTATCAGGGAGTGTTTTATTGTGTTGTACATAGGGTCACTACGAGTTGAAACCAACTCAATGGCCCCTAACAACAATAACAACCTCAATCAAAAGTTGAACGTGCATAAAATAAAATAAGATGTTCAATTTCCATTTAATTTTGGAAGCCACTGTCAGGGTGATTTGGCCTCGCATGATTTCATGCTGAGCAGACCAACAGTTTTACGGATCCTGATTGCAATAACTCAGCAGACTGGTGAGTGCTAGTTTGAGTAGATCATTTCTCTCCTGTGACTTCCCATCAGCCAGTTCTTTCTCCCTAGAAGTCCTGCAAAGGAGTGACCTGTCTTTATCCTGGAGGAACTGCTTTCACTATCATTTCAATGCCAAAGGAATGACTGTGTGTGTTGAGGACAGTTAGCAGAGCCTTGTTGTTGTGAGGTACTGTCAATTTGAGTCTGACTCATAGCAACCTGATGTACAACAGAAAGAAACACTCCTCTACATGGTGCCATTCCTGGCACTATGTCAGTGCTTTTTCACTATTTATAGGGTGTTCAGTGGCTGATTATTTCAGGATTGCTTTGGGAGTGGATTTCCTATTGTGTTTCTCCCATTTTCATGGTGCTGGGGATCAAACCCAGGGCCTCAGAGAGGTCAGAGCAACACTCTACCAATCGAGCTAAACCCTAGCCTCTAGCAAAGCCTTAGTTCTAAGAAAGTGTGAATATGTATTTTTCCCCTTCTTGTTTGTTAACAAGCTTGCACACTGCCACCCTCCTGGTCACTTAAGCTCCCTGACTTGTTCAGAGCTGGCTCAGTGATTTGTTCTCTTGGCACCTGGGATCCTGGTCTGCATTCCCTTGGGGAAGACCCACAGCTTTATTTCCAGAATCGACTGCCATGTGGACCATTTGCATGAGATCTGGCTTTTCAGCATGGATTGCACTCCATAGCTCAATCCTTGCCAGCTCTTCCTGGTCTTGTTGTTGCTGTTAGGTATCGTCGAGTCAGTATCCGACTCATAGCGACCCTCTGTACAACAGGGGAAACACTATTGTCAGTGCTTCTCTGCTGTTCATAGGGTTTTCAATGGCAGATTAATTTTTGGGAGGGGGTTGCCAGGTCCTTCTCCCAAGCCTATAGCTTCTGGTATTCCCAGGCGGTCTCCCATCCAGGTACTAACCAGGCCCGACCCTGCTTAGCTTCCGATATCTGATGGGATCGGATGCCACAGGGCTACAGCTGCAGGCTCTTCCTGGTCTAGGCCCCCTTTATTGATTGCCTGGAAGACCCCAACATGCTCCCCACTGGCCTCCTTATTCTTACTTGGCTTCAAGGGCACCATGCATAATCAGTGGCCAGTGGAGAACTCTTCCTGGCTGAATTCCTTTGCTGATTTCTTACTGCTCGTGACAAAGCCCAGATCCCATCCTGTGATGACCAAGGTTTCCTATCAACTGGCCCTTATGTTGCTGTCCCTCATCAGCTCTTGCCACCGGCTGGGCCAAGCCACACTGGTCTGATCAAGAAATAGCACATGGGTGGTCCTTGGATGGGAGACTGCCTGGGAACACCAGGTGCTATCGGCTTGGGAGAAGCATCCAGCAACTCACTCTCCCCAAAACAACCAGCCATTGAATACCTGATGAATAGCATAGACGCACTGACAACAGTGTTTCACCTGTTGTAGGTAGGGTCCCTGTGAGTTGGACACTGACTTGGTGGCACCTAAGAACAACAGCAGTATTTCTCATTCTGTTATCACCATCTCTGACCTACACCGTGGCCAGAATAATGGGTCATCCCTCATGGTGAGGCTAAAGAGAAGCTGTTCTCGGCCTTACAAAAATTCATCTCCAATGGTAGAAAAATAAGAACGCTGGCTTTTCATGAATGATGAGAAATAACAGTAGCTTGTATAGGGAGGACAGTGTTACATTTATTAATTACTTTGTTCATTGAGCCGATGCATGTCGATCATTTCACTATACCCTTATTCTGTAGCTTGAGCTAATTGTAGGCAAGTGATGATGGTTTTATTGCTATTCATGTTGTTGTTAAGCGCCCTGAGTCACATCCGACTCATGGCAACTGTATGTATAACAGCGTGAAACACTACCCGACACTGTGCCATGCGCATGATCTTTTTTATATTTGAGCCGTTATTGCAGCCACTATGTTTCTTCTGAATTTGAGTCATGCCACATCAGCAAAGGAGGTCCCGGGGGCTTTACTCCATTCTTGTCACTAACGTTGACTTGCTTTGTAGCGGCAGCTCTTCCCTAGTTGTTTCTTGAAGGCCTTCCAGGCTAGGGGGCTCATTTTCCAGCACTCTATTTGACAGTGTTTATCTGCTGTTCATAGGGTCTTCAATGGCTAATTGTCTGGGGACTGGGTTGCCGGGTCCTTGTCCCTACTCTGTGTTAGTCTATAAGCTCAACTGAAACCTATCCACTGTGGGTAGTCCTGCTGGTATCTGAAATCCCAGCCCCATTGCTTTCAGCACCACGGGAACAAGCTGACGACACGTGGGTGGGGGTGGGGGTATTCATATTTCATGATAACTATGAATTTTAAACATCTCAAAATAAATACTTTTGCAAAGCCATACCCATGACCTTGGCCTCATCGGCATAGATGTTTGGAGTGATGTCTGCCTGGAGAATCCCACAACCAGACCAAATCTGTTGAGGAACTTGTGTATCTAACTGTGTGCCTCTTGATCTCCATCCTTTCAGTGGCCTAAATATTCCTTCAAAGCCCCACAGTTTGGAATTGTGTAGTAGAAATTACCAGGATTCTCACTAAAGACAAGTGTTGTGGTTTGCCTGCCTTCTCCAGTATTCATGCTGAGATTTCATGGCCATCGTAACAGTACCAAGGAGTACAACTTTTAAGATGTGATTATGAAGCCAGGCATGGGGGTGCCCACCTGTAATCCCAGCAACTCGAGAGGCTGAGGCAGGAGGATTGTGAGTTTGAGGCCAGAGGCAGCCTGCATGACTTAGCGAAACTCTGAGTCAAACATAAAAAAGAATAGTCTGGGGGTCGGCCCCGCGGCCGAGCACTCGCAACGTGAGGGATGAGGCCCTGGCTTCACCCCACCAGCACTTCACAAAAAGTGATTGTGCCATGTGGTCTCCACTCTCATTGCTGTGATTGCTGCCTTATAAAGTGCAGTTCTGTCCGTTTTGTGCACTTGCTGCCCCTCTCCCTCTCCTTCCCTCCTTCCTCCTGTTGGCTTTCTGCTTCCTGCCCAGGAATGATGCACCAAGAAAGCCCTCCCCAGACGCCAGCCCCTCAGCTGCAGACTTCCCAGCCTCCCAAACTAGGAGAAAATACATTTTCGTTCAATATAAATGACTGAGTGTGGGGCATTTTGTCATAGTAGCCTGAAGAAAGGAAGATCAATCTGTGCCTGTCCCCGTGGCCAGAGAGAAATGCACTGGAAATGAGAAGCCACATGGTTGTAAGTGGAAGAGGAAATGGTTGTCTTCCTTCTACTCTGTCGCTAATACCAGTGGTAGCTATACCTGCCTGCAGGATGCTCCAGAACCACTGGAGTTCAGACTCTCTGTGGACTGTGTCAGTGGACACTGGCCTTTTGGTGGGATACGTTAGCAGCCTCCATGTGTCCGTCAGCAGATTGTGCTGTGGGGGCTTGCAGGTTGCTTTATTACTGAAAGCTATGCCACTGGTATCTCAGATACCAGCAGGGCCACCCATGGTGGCCAGTTTGCAGCTGAGCTTCCAGACTAAGACGCACTAGGGACAAGGACCTGAGAGCCCACTCCTGAAACAATGAGCCATTGAAAACCCTGTGAATAGCAGAGAAGCACTCTCAAATAAAGTGCCAGAAAATGAGCCCCCCAGGCTGGCAGCCATTCAAGAAATGACTGGAGAAGAGTTGCCTCCTCAAAGTAGAGTCGGCCTCCATGATGGGAATGGAGTGAAGTCCCTGGGACCTCCATTTGTTGCTGTGGCACAACTCATAATGAGAAGAAACACTGGCTGCAACAACGAACTGAAATATCAAAGGATGGCGTGCGTGGCACAGCGTTGGGTGGTGTTTCACTGTTCTGTTGTCCACAGGGTTGGATCCTACCTGACGGCGTCTTGCAGCACCACCACCGATGTGAAGACCCCTGGCTCAGTGTGGATCTACTCTCTCAGGACTTCTGTTCTGCAGAGGAGTGGTGTCAAGTGAGAACACTATAAAAGCATATTAAGTAAAGGTCCCCACGCTGATTAAGTGGAGTTTCTCCAGTCATTTTTTACATTCAGTTTAGTGAATAGTAAGCTCTTTAATGAGGACTTTCATAAAGTTTAAAGTCTGATATTGATTGTCTCAGATGATCTAACATATCAGAGTGGTATTCAATTTTTGCACTAGATCAGAAGCCTCTTAAACAGCCTACCAGTAGCTTAATCAGTGTTGGTTTTAGGCAACGGCTTCACAATCGATTAATTATTCCATTGAGCTGATAACTGGTAACTGGATTAATTATTTTAAAATAATTTCCTATGTGAGCATGATGATCAGGAGCTTCAAATAGATCCAGTGAAAAGCAGCTTGAAGCAGACCAGTTAGGCTGCAAACAAGGGGGAAACTGGTTCTGAATTGAACATTTGAATAGCTTTATTATTAAAACGATTTAAAATGGAAGAATTTGGGTGGCAGTAAATAGAAAATGTCATTCTGCGCATTTCAAGGAACAAGGTTTGAGGCACTGATTGAGCCATCCATCGGGCTATGAGCAGAATTTCAAACATGGGCGTAATTTGCCGACACCCTCGAGGGGGCAGCCCACCTAACACTGCATCCCATCTGCTCGACCTCTGGACTCTGGGGTACAGGGATCGCAGCACCTCCACAACATGATTTATGGGAAGCAGCTGCCTCCTGCCTGTGTCACGGTGATAAAATGTCTTGCCATCTTGGGGTGAATCTCACTCCTGGCAGAGGGACCACGTGTTCAAGCAGGTGGGAGAAAGGCCAGGGGGAGTTGAGAAGGTGGGGGAAGCACTACCAGGAGAGGCGTTCAGGCGAATGGAAGCTGAGGAGTAAATGCCAAAATTAAGAAATCACAGGGACTGGCCACTGGGCCCCTTAGAGGGCACCACGTCTCCACTGGGAATCTCCCTCGAATTGGGTCCGCTCTCCTTCCGGGCTGTTTGTCTCGGAGCTTGCAGGATAACAGTCCACTGATGGAGATATGCAAGAACTAATGGATGCCATGATTTCTGCTGAGTCTGATTGCATTTGAGTCCTGCCTCTTATCCCACCTGTCAGGTAAAATATTTCCTTTCAGCTGTCTTGCACCCCTCCTTTTGCCTAGAAAGGTTCAAGGATCAGAGAGCTGCATGGTATTGTGATGGTTAATCTTGATTGTCAGCTTGGTTGGATTGAGAGATGCCTCGGATGTTAGTGGAGCACCGGCATGTCTTGAGAGTGCTTGTCTTTGAGAATGTTCCCACAGACCATTAACTGAGCAGGGAAGACCTGCCCTGAAGGTGGGCAGTGCCATCTGGTAGGCATCAGAGAAGCCTCGAGGGAGGAAAGGGGAAAGAAGCAGCCTGACAACTCAGATATGCTCTTCTCTCTGCTTCCTGCCCTCTTGGAGGTGAGCAGCCTTGTGCCACCTCACCCTTCTGCCCTGATGTTCTGCCCAGAGACAATGGAGCCAATGTCTACGACTTAAAACCTCTGGAACCATCAGCCCAAATCCTTCCTCTATCGAGTTGTTTATAACAGACATTTGGTTCCACTGATATAAAGCTGTCCAATGTAGTTACCAAGAAGGCCTTGGGGCTAGGGCGCTTAATCATGGTTACCATAGTGACCTCTGACATTCAGCACTCATTGCTCATTTTGGCTCAGATACTTTTATACAATTGTGACAAATACTGGCTGTTTGGTGAAGGTGAGCATCTTATCCCTGTGGTCTAACATCCACCCTACCTAGGAGCACCATGCAACTGTCTTCTTGGGATCCAGAGATGTCTGTCACTCATAGTCTTCATAGCTTCTTCTGATATATCTGTATCATCTCCATCTATATCTATATCTACATCTATATCTGTATCTACCTATCTGTTGACTTCAGCCATAGGGAAAGTAAAGAAATACAAAACAAAAACCTGTCAATTTATTTCTATTGACATGTGCCAAGAAATGGAGAGGTAGTGAAGGAGGAAGGAAAAGGAATAAAATGTGCAGAGATAAACATTAATATTTGAGTGAGTTATCTTACTATACACACCTCAGAGAAGAACAAGAGCATGTGAATTTGCATAGATCTAGTATCCTCCAGCTTGGAGATAGCCAGTCTTTCTTTGACTCAAAGAGGAGCTACATTTATGAGACAGAGTTTCAAGTCATGATAAATACCTGGAGAATGTCACCTGCTGTATTGTTCCTGACTTCAGTGACCATGTGAGAGTGCTCGAGGACTTCAGAGGTAATTACATACTTTGCAAATTGATCACCAAACACCAGAGTCCCGTGGCTTCCTGTACTCACTTGTCCTAAGTGAAATGAAGCTTCTCCCAATGAAAAATGTTTTTGTTTTGCTAGGTGCCATTGAGTTGGATCTGACTCATAGAGACCCTAAGTACAGCAGAACAAAGCACCACCCAGCGCTGTGCTATATACATAATTTTTTTATGTCTGAGCCCAATGTTGCAGCCACGGTGCTCCTTCTAATTTTGAGCCATGCCACATCAGCAAAAGGAGTTCTCAGGGGCTTTCCTCCATTCCTATAATGCACATCGACTCTGCTTTGAGGAGGCAGCTCTTCCCCAGTTGTTTCTTGAGTGCCTTCCTCCCGGAGGGGCTCATTTTAAAGCACTCTATTTGACAGTGCTTTTCTGATATTCATAGGGCTTTCAGTGACTAATTGTTTCAGGAGTGGGCTGCTGAGTCTTTCTCCCTAGTCTGTTTTAGTCTGGAAGCTCAGCTGAAACCTGCCTATCATGGGTGGCCCTGCTGGTATCTGAAATAATGGTGGCTTAGTTTTCGGCATCACAGCAACACAACCATAACTCTTATTTTAGAAAATGGGCTTTGAGCAAATATAAGATATACACACAACTGCAATACATTCTCTCTCTCTCTCTCTCTCTCTCTCTCTCTCTCTCTCTCTCCCCCCTCTCTCTTCGCCCCCATGTATTTAAGCTAATTATAAGTCATCTGTGCATCATAATATCGATCTGTCCATGTATTATCCATCTACTTTTCCCCACTAATGCATCATTTGCTTAGATAGGAAATACTGGTGGTAAAATAAACATTAGATTTCATTGTAAGAGTGTTATATGAAAGTGGGGTGTGTGCCTCACATCCCAGACCCTACAGAAGCCTATAAATTTAAATGCTTTCAAGGGCCACAACTGTAAGTCAAATGCAGATTAGTTGCTCGATTTGCCAAGGAATATGGCATCTCTGGACAATTGATAGTGGTGGAGAGTGTGAAGAAGTGGAAAGTGTTCGCCACCTTAAAAGGACAATTGATCCTCACAGCCCCAGCCCATTGTCAGTTTTTTTTTTTTTTTTTGTGGTACTGGGGGTTGAACCCAGGGCCTTGTGCTTGCATGCTCTGCAAGCACTGGGCCACTGAGCTGCACCCCCAGCCCATCTTTTACTTTTTGAGACAAGGTCTCGCTAAGTTATGCAGACTGCCTCTGGTCTTGAACTTGCGATCCTCCTGCCATGTTGGCCAGACAAAATGCATCTTCAAGCCATTTGCGGCCCCCCAACTTGAACCATCTGTACCCTCAGTCATTGCCATGGCATTCCAAATACCTGCACGGGGGTGGCTCTGGAGCAGATGTCCAGGAGAAAGCGCGCAGAGTCCGTGGATGGATGCGCGCACGTGAACAGCGAGAGGATGGAATGCTTGGTTATTTGCCCCAAGTTTTCCAGTGTACAGGGGCACCTTTTGTTCTTTGTCCCCATGGAAGTTTAGTGGAGATCATGAACAGACCTGATCTCTATCACCAACAATCATAAGCAAAATGGACTCCCCATTTTTCTCAACTGCAGGGAAGACCTTGCAGATCATCTTCCAGGTAGGGTGACTAACCCTTCCGGTTTGCTTGCAATGTCCAGGTTGTGAGCATTGAAAGTCCTACAACACAGGGACAGCTAACCCTCATTAAACCAGGACTGCCACTCTACTGTTGATCTAAGCGGATTTGTCACTGCACACCCACACCCCCCCCACACACACACACAGTGGCAGCCGGAGCAGTTGGAGGCTGTGTGGTGTGCTCTCTTTCCCTGAGATTACCACCACCGAGATTCTGTATTTTACTGTTTGTTTAGCAGCATGGCTTGGCGGTGGCTCCACCCACCCTCCTTGGCCATTACGCATCTTGATGGCACTGCCTATGGGACACTTTACCAGGTGCCTCGCCACCTGCCCAGTTCTGTAGATGACTCCACAATTTAGCTAATGCACTTTAATTATTTAGGTGACATTTTACCTTGTGCAGTTTTAGGGAGAAATGTAAATGAAGGACTCGGTTCGACAGTTTCCTCTGTGCCGTGTGTACAGACATAACTAATGGTGAGACACAGGTCTGAGCACAAGAGACCCCCCCATGTGCATTTGGTGCTTTAATATTAATTTCCCCCTTATCCATATATCAATAATTGAGCTCCGCATCAATTAATATGCCGGGGAAATTGTATTCCCTATCCTCCTGTTCACGATTGCATTTCGGTAATGGGGATAATTTTCAAGATAAAGTATATGATTTAAAATAGATTAAAAAGAACAACTAATAAAAGGAGAATTGATTCATGGACACAACATTTGGATAATTTCAGGGAATCTTAGCTGTGCATCCAAGCCAGTGGGTTTTGTAAAGAGAGCCTGTCGACGCGAGCAAGTTTTATGCACACTGCAAAATTGCCCAGGTCTGCAATTGCAAAGGATGAGGGAGAGGGAGGAGGGAGAGAGCTTGCGCGTGCCCATATACACATGGACACACACATGCGCACACCAAAATCTGGTGTTCTAGTGGGGGCACGAGGATAAGCCCCTCAGTTGAGGAAGGCTGACCATGTACGCTAGGAAGCCTTTCTGAAGCTGTGGCTGGTGGGGTATGGCTTTGCTTTTGATTTGCTGAATTGGCACGCCAGCTTCTGAGGCCAGCCCCCCCCCCGCCCCCTCCCCATCTCCCAGTCACACCCTGATGGAGAGATGGGCAGGCAGCGGCAGCAGCTGCTGCGGGCAGGATGGCAGCCTTTGAGCCCGCAGTGCCACCGAGGAGCCAGTAGATGGCTGTCGACAAGTGCGCTGGGCTTGTGGTGTAAAGAGTAATGAGTCTGGGGAGGCCTTGACCTAACTGGATGCTGCTTTTATCTGAAGTACATTTAAAGAGATAAAGGGGAGCCGGGCGAGGCACATGCTCTTTTCTCTGCGGCTGGAGCTTTCCTCTGAGTTTTCGAGAAAGCATACATGTTCTCAGAGTCACCGGCTCCGCACAGACGCACTTGTCTCCAGAGGATCGGCCGCCTTCCTGTAAATTCCACCAGTGGGGACTTCGGGGAATCTCCCACTCGCCATCGGGAAATGGTGTAGTGGCCGCCTGTTAATGACCACCCCACCGCTATGATGATTGATCTGGCCAGCCTCGTCCGGTGCTGGTGTTGCCACCGTGGCTGGCTGCCTATAGTGCCTGGATCTGTTCACTAGACAGGCACAGCAAGAATTTGTCACCTAAGCAGCTTTGAAAAGAGGGAGAAGAGAGGCAAGAGTTGGGAAGGGAAAGGAGAGAGAGAGAGGGAGAGAGAAGGGAGGAGGGAGGGAGGGAGAGAGAGAGAGACAGAGAGAGAGAGAGAGAGAGAGAGGGAGAGAGAGAGAGAGGGAAGCAGGCAGCCTGGAGGAAGTCACATCACACACTGAAGGAATGCTATCCTCATAAACTCATAAACAAGCACACCAAACCTTGTGTAAGGAAATAAGAAAGACTCTAAGGACTTGACTGGAAAAGGCAAGAATTTCTATCCACTGGTTTCAGTTTTTCTTCCAGATACTCTTGGTGAAGTAAGGAGACTTCTATTTGCTGACAGAGCCTTTGATTTCTCTTACAAGATGATGATGTATTTGTGGGTAGGTAGTCTTTTCTCTCTCTCTTTCTCTCTCTCTCCCTCTCTCTCTCTCTGATTAATAAATTGACTTCGGGGATAAAGATTGCAGCCCAAAGTAATCGCATTTCGTGTAAGGTGATTATGGTGGAGCAGAATAATCTTGCACTCTTCCAGTACATGTGCCTGCATTTCCTGTGGGAGTTTAGGCAAGACCTGCTTCATTAGCATTAAGCTGCAATTTTATTTTCACTTGCAAAAAGGAAAAAAAAAAGTGTGTGTGTGTGTGTGTGTGTGTGTGTGTGTGTGTGTGTGTGTGTGTGTGGTGGGGGGAAATGCACGGTTTTCTCTTTTCTTGAATCATTGATGATGGTGAATTCAGAGACAAGAAAAGATCTAGGAAAGCCGGGTTAGCCACGAAGCAAATTCTCCATCCCTTGCAGCTGTGTAGGATTTCATTTAATTGCCAAGAGGGAACCATTCTACAAAGTGGCGGCTTTGTTTGTTTGTTTTGTTCCTATTTTTTTTCTTCTTCTGCGAGCGGCTACTTGTTTCTCAATTTGAGGTTGAGCATTGTAGAAGACAGCAGTGTGTTTTATTTGCCTTAGGCGTGTGTGTGTGTGTGCGCGCGTGCAAGTCTGTATTTTACAAGATGGGTCTTGCATAGGTGGATTTACCTGCACTTGCTCTGGCCTACTGGTGTTATTTTTTTCCTTTCAAGAGATGCCGTTAAAATAAGTGGGTTGCAGTGGTACCCGATAGTTATGAATGACAATATTTAAACTGTGGAAGCAACTTTTAAAAATAAAAATAGTGTCCTAGCGTGAGTAGCTTAGAAAAATTCTTTCTTGTGCTTTGGGAGACAAATACAAATCCGCGTTTAGTTTGGCCAATAAAGGACACGTGCAAATTTATTGTGCCAGTCACCACAGACCAGCTCTGCGATTGCACGTCAGAGGCGGGCGCTCCCTGCCTTTCCAAGGGGGGGAGGCGTTTGCGAGGGCAAACTCGACCTCTTTGTTTTTTTTTTTTTTTTTTTTTACATCAACATCTTCATCATTGTTTTGTGTTGTTCAGCAGATGTAGAAAAACCTCTTTTTATCCCTGTCTCTCCAGTCCCTCTTCAGGTTCAAGCTGGAGCCATGAACTTCCTTTGCTGGGAAGGAAGAGGCCTGTCTGTGGAATTCCTTGTTAATCACATGGGTACTTTGACCTCTGTCGCTGTCTCAGCCAGCTCACCCCTCAGGGAGCCTTGTGACTTAGACACCCCAGGCCCCCCTTTTGTTTGAACATTTTCCTTTGTGGTGACTTCAGCTCCCTTTCCACTGGGTTTATCTTTGCACAGTTTGATACAATGAACTGTGGCAGTCAGAGACAGACTATTCTTGTTTTGTCTTCATTTTAGGGCAAGTTTTCTTTTCAAACTTGCCTGTCATTAAAGAAGTATTTGAAAAAAAAAAAAGAGCACGTCAACTTAAAAGAGCTAGTTTTACCTACTCAGCGTTCTCATGCTATTTATTTTGGGTGGCACAATGAAATTTTCGAATGTTTACAAATGTTAGGGTTTTTTTTTTTAGACACTAAAAATGTCATCAGAAGAAATCGCTGCCTCATTTATGAAGGAAATAGCTATACTAGTATTTTTAGGGAAAAGAGTCTAGCATTTTTGTTTTGTGAGTGGATTTTGGCCAATTGTAAATATATTTTGATTTCTTTAGGCTGTGATGAGTAAGGTCACGGGTTTAGTTTTTCTCTGAGTGGATGAGTGACTTAAGTCGCTGATTTTATTTTATGAAGTTTTCTAGCTCTTATAATTATACATGTTTGCAACTCAAAGCTTGGTGGAAAGCATGGAATCTCTCCAACCCACTCCCAGGACCATCCGAAAAGCCCACCGTCCCGCTTCACAGTAACGAATCCTTGACTTTTCAGAGCTGTGTTCCTCCACACTCATTTTCTTCCTTCTGATCCCTGCTTTCTGGTTCTGTGTGTTTTTATTAATTGCATTTATCAAACTGAAAAATGATTATTACCTTCATGCCCTGTGCTCAAGTATTCTATTTACATCTTTAATTCTGCTTTCCTTGGTCTGAATTCAAAAAATGGCAGAGGCTTTAAATTGGAACAGCTGGATGCATGCTGTTTAAGGAGATATGAATTAGCAAGCTAGCATTAACGCTGTGAGGTTCGGGGGATTTTCCACTCTTTCCTTCGCCTTTTTTTCAAATGCAGTTTCTGCTCCTGCCTCCTAGTCTGTAAATAAAGATACTCTGAATGTGGCTGATATCTCTGTTTCAGAACTCATCTTGCTTTAGGAAAATGAGCTGCAGCTATATCGATGTATGAAAATAGTATTTGCTACTCTCTCATGGATATAAAAATGAAAATGAAGAGTCATGGAGATCCAGTAAAATGGAATCCATATTTGGTTTACTCCTGTCATTGTTTCTTAAATTTGTTAAGTAGGCTCTTTATATGCACCTGTCTCTGTTAATGGTATAGAATTTCAGTGAATATATTTTTATTAAGATTGAAAACTTTTTGTTGGGCGGAGGTGCAGGAGTGAGCAGCCTGGATAGAATCTATAACCACTCAGTCACTTTAGCATAGGAGGACTGACTTTTCTGGATTAGAAAGCTGTTGGCATGCTTGGAAATAATACTAATGAGAAACTGCATAATGCCTGTAAGCCACTCCGCTTAAAAAAATCACAGATGCACATCAAGTCAATCATCGAGTCCCATCCAGTATTTGTGCATTATTTCCAAAGTTTTTTTGAGGAGTCTTTCTGCTAAAAATAAAATGAGTACTTTTCATTGTTCTGCATCTTCCCAGAGTGTGGATAGGTTGGTGTATTGGGGAAGGAGAGTTGAGTTCACCGGCCCAGTTGACTAATTTCTGGGCACTCCTGATCCACCAGACTTGGGCAAAGTGGGAAAGAGGAGCCTCCTTCCCTGTGGAGTTCCAGAAATAGCAGGAAAAGTAAAGCTCTTACTGAGCTTTACCTCTTTCCTTCCTCTATCTCTCTATCTATCTATCCATCTTTTCTTTCAACAAGTTCTCACTCTGTGGTCTGTACTGACCTAGAACTCAATATCCCCCAGCCTCAGCCTCCCTAGTGCTGGAATTACAAGGCTATGCCACCACGCCTGGCTATAATTTTTAATTTCAAATGCCCTTTCACAGTGTATGTGTTATCCCCACACTTTTAGAAACATCTTTTGGGAAACATTCTTTCACACACACACACACACACACACACACACACACACACACACCTCTAGGCTTGAGGTGTGAAGAGAAAGGCAATAAATAGAGAATTCTCAAGTGTTGCAGAAAAGGCAGTGGGTTGAGGGTTGTTACTCCAGGAAGCACAGTGAGCCGCGTCTCTGCTTTACCAATGTGGTGCAGTCACTTAAAACAGAAGAGGAACAGACACCCACCATGATTCTTATATGACCCCCGGGGCCCCCAATCTCCCAGCACATGTTCCCCTTGCAGAAATTCCACAGCCAAGCTATTCCCATTCTCTGCCTGCCATAACTGAACTCAGGAAATAGCCTAATTTACCTGTGGCTTATCCTTGCCTTTCCACCTCCCCCTGGGTGTTTGGGCAAACCTCCTCTGAATTCTCTATTTTCTTCTCTGAATGCCCCTATAGTTTTATTCTGGTCTGTGCATCTCATTCTAGGACTTGGTTATAGGCTGAGTATAGCTGATCTGACTTACAGGCTCCTCAGAGATTAGAGATTGTGCATAGTGTGTAGCTACCTACTGTACTTAAGTCCTAAAGTCACCATGCCAGTTTAATTGTAACTTCTTTAGGGCAGAAAATGGCCATTTCCTGCTTTTAATTTGACATTTACTTTTCCCTTTTATTTCAAACAAACAATACGTGTTCTCTTTATGGTACAATTAATCGGTGAGATGAAAACAAATAATACAGATTCTTCTATCCTCTAAAGCCTATATTGTCAAAATACTAATGCTACTTATATTGACAAAGATAGTTTTCAGAAATATGCACACACACAGCCTTATTGTCTCAATTTGGAGGAACAACAGCATTGTTTATAAGGATTATCAGGTACACCATTGATTTATTAAGAGGATTGATTGTGCGTTTCTGCTTGGGGGGTGCAGAAATGCTATCACATTAAAAGACTGCATCAATTGTAAACCATGTCTCAGCTTCGGATACATTAAAATGTAAAGAAGGGAAAACAAAGCCTCTGAGACAGAATATTCAGCTTCATAAAATGAGATCACAGTGCATTAGAACCTACTATTTTGTAACCTGCTTTTATCACTTAACATTTTATGCATTAAATATTCTTCTACCTCTTTTATGCTTGTGCAGCCCATCATGCAGTGAATAGATATTCCAAAATGTACTTAACCAATTTTTAAGCTGTCAGTTTTTTATTTTTATAAAAATCTAGCATGGGATGAACTTGTTCTTTAATCATGCATTTGTTTGGTTTGCTGACTGCTTGTTTGTTGTCAGGTGCCATTGCGTTGTGTCCCACTGATGGCAATCCTATGGACAACAGAATGAAACACTCCCCAGCACTGTGCCAGGCACAGGATCTTTTTTATGTTTAAGCTCATTGTTGCAGACACTGTGTCAATCCATCTACTTGGGGATCTTCCTCTTTTTTTGCATTGACCTGCCACTCTCCTACATGTGATGTCCTTCTGCTGGGATTGGTCCCTCCTGACAACATGTCCAAAATACATTCAGATGCAGTCTAGCCATCCTTGCTTCCAAGGAGCACTCTGGTTGCTCTTCTTCTAGGGCAGATCTGTTGGGTGGTTTTTGCAGTCCTTGGTACATTCAATATTTGTCTCCAGCACCATAATTCAGAAGCATCAATTCTTCCCCTATGTCCCTTATTCAATGTCCAGCTTTCACAACCGTATGATGCAACTGAAAATACCATGGCATGAGTCAGGTGCACCTTCGTCTACAAAGTGACATCTTTACTTTTTAGCACTTTAAAGAAGTCTTTTGCAATAGCTTTTTCCAGTGCAATGTGTCTTTTGATTTCTTGATTGCTGCTCTGATTACCTAGATAACCTTTATTGAGGATGTACTATATATCAGCACTGGGAGGGTGGAGGTAATATAGCTAAGTTAAAGACTTGATGGAAATTATGAAGAGTTGAAAATGGAGGTTTGGTTGTTAATATTAATCACCTGTTGACTGCATTCATAAGTTTGCTAATTATTTGTTCTGCATTTAGATACTCTCTTTTGCCAAATCTACTGTGAGGAAATCCTCCTTTTCATTTCCATTTCCACTTCGGCACACTAGTGGCCAGAATGTGGCCTTTTTTTTCCCCCAAGTTCCTTGACCTATTAGTTGAATAGTTCATTTTTGTGAGAACCAGTGTTAGAAATTGCCTGTGGCAACCCAAGGAAACATTTCTGTTTTGGAGAAAGGAACTTCAGTTCTTTACCCGAAAGTTCTGATTTTCTATATTTTGTATGACTGGACTGTTTTGTAGCAAAATGCCTCAGGAATACAAAGATGACTCCTATTCCCCCAAAGAATTCTGACTCACAACTCCATTTCTATTGACTTGGCAAGTTCACTTGGGACCCACTTCAGTAATCATATACATTAGTTTTTGTTGTTAGATGCTGTCAAGTCAGGCCCGACTCATAGTGACCCTGTGTACAACAGAACAAAATACTTCCTGACGCAGTGCCATGCCTGGCACTATGTCGGTGCTTCTCTATTGTTCATAGGGTTTTCAATGGCTGATTGTTTCTGGAGTGGCTGTCACATCCTTCTCCCATTTTTGTGGTACTAGGGGTGGAACCGAGGGCTTCAGAGATCAGAGAGCAGCACTCTACCAACTGAGCTAGGAGCAAGAAAAATGGAACCAGTAGCCTGGAGACTGTGATGAGCATGGACGTCATACTCCTCTCTTACCTTTCTTTATTGTATTTTATATTGAGTTTTTCTCTTGCCTGTGTTGCCAGAGACAGCCCAGAGCCCTAGACACCTTCTTTTCTTGCATGCCCTTCCCCAACCCAGCTGGCCTGCTATTTGCACTCAAAGAAGCATCTGCAAGATTTCTTACAGATACCTTTAAGCAGCGAGCTATGGTGGTGAACACTATAATCCTAACACTCGGGAGGCAGAGGCATGAGGATCGCAAGATCCAGGGCAGCCTGGCTTACACAGCAAGAGCCTGTCTCATAAAAAGGACTAAGTTTCTGGCATCTCTCCGTCAGAAGCAGTCACTTGCCCACTTTCCCTACAGGTAGAAGAAAGTTGATTGATCTCCGCGAGTATCTACATTTGCTGACTGTTAAGAGGAACACTTACGTTCACAAAGCGAATGAATAGGAGGTCATTTGTGACTTGCGTCTTCCGCCTCTGGCTTAACCACCCCAGGCCTCTACTCACTGCCGAATCTCTCTGGCAGAGAGAAGAACATGTTATTTTCTGCTTCAGCACCCAGAAGCTACTGGTGTAAATTGATCAGTCCTTTTTTTGTGTTTTTCTGAAATTTTGTTTACAAGTGCATCCCTCTTCATCTGTAATGTCATTCATATCATAAAGTCGCATCCATTTTTCCTTCCAGTCTAAAATGATGTTGGACTCATTGAAAATTTGTGTTTAAAGATTCTTTCGAAAAAAAAAATTGTGGTTCAACTATATAGGGCAGAAGATATAAAACACCGGGAGGAAGGACAAAAGAAAAAATGGGTTAGTGCTTTTGATAGGAATTTCTAGGTACTAGGTTCGTATTCCTTCAGCACACAGATATTTGTAAGACAAAAGCTTACGACTATTAATAAAAAAGATTAAAGGGGATTTATGCCTGTGTTCTTCACATGGTAGTTGGTTGGGTTGGTGTGTTCTGTAGCTTTGGAAGACCATAAAAATAAACTCAGTGACCATAAAAATAAACTCAGTATGAAGTGGCCCTTCTCTTCTCATTCTGCATTTTTTGTGTGCTATTTCCCATACCTTTAGAAAACGTATGAAACCCTGAGACAAATACTTGATCAAACCTTGTGGGTTTGAACAATGCGTACAGATTAATTACTGTGCAAACCTGTGTCCCCGTTCAGAGAAGAACAAATTGAAACATTGAGATGCAGTACCAAGAAGATAGTTTTGGGAAGCAAGAGAGCGTTGTTTTGACAACTAGGAAACAAGAAGTCTTTGGGACAAGGAGAGAGAGAATGGCACATTGTGTTTTCCATTTGTTACCCTAAGGCACCTTAGGTAGAAGGAGAACAGTTGGGAAGGAAAGGTAGGTGTGTGAAGAGGACGACTTGGAAGTGACTTGGGGAATTTAATGCTAGTTCCTGTGGTGCTGTGGGTCGGATCCGATAAACCATTATTTTATTTATTTATTTATTTGCATTCTGTGTCCCATAGCCACTGGCTGTATCATTTCACGCCAGACTTCCAAATCTTACGTGTCATGTTAATATCATTTTTTATTGTGATGTGATGATTTCTTGGTTCCTTTTGTCATGTTTTATTGTTGTTGTTGTTTGGTGCCACCGAAGTTGGTGTCTGACTCATAGCGACCCCACATACAATAAGAGAAACACTATTGTCAGTGCTTCTCTGCTATTTATAGAGTTTTCAATGGCTGATCCTTTTTTGGGAGTGGGCTGCTGGATCCTTCTCCAAAGCCTATAGCAGCTGGTGTTCCCAGGTGGTCTCCCATCCAAGGACTAACTAGGCCCAACCCTGCTTAGCTTCTGAGATCTGATGGGATCAGACGCCACAGTGGTGAGGCTGCAGGCATTAGTCTGATAGCAATGCCAACACAAACCACCAAAGACACAGTGGCTTCTACAGCCATAATTTATTTTCTTGCCATTCTGGAGGCTGTGTTGTATTACCTACATTGTATTTATTTTGTTTATTTTAACACTGAATCTTGTCGTGTTCGGCCTAGACCAGTTTCTTATCAGTGGATTAGATGATCTGGCTAAGAGGGAAGATGGCTTGGGCTAAGTGCAGAATATGAAAGGACGTGTGTGTGTGTGTGTGTGTGTGTGTGTGTGTGTGTGTGTGTGTGTGTGTTGAGGGACAGAGAGGGGAGTTGAGATAAAGAGAAAGGGCTCTCTGCTTACATTTAAATAACTCACTATAGAAAAAAGCTCGGATCATCTGCTGTCTTTGATTACTCAGAAACATGCCCCCATCCATCTCTTATTACCCACAGAACAGGTTTTGCTTTTCTAGGTTCCGGTTTATCAGAGGTGGGGCATTCTGGGCTCTGATGGCCCAGGGAACAAGATAGGATCCTCGTGTTCACAGAACTTATGTGTAGGCAAAGAGACAGACAAAACCTTCCTCAAAGATAAACGTCCAGTGTAGAACAACCCTTTCACTGGGAAAGAGTGATCTGCACCGCTGTGCCTTTCAAATCTGTTCAGCTGTTGTTAACAGCCTTCATACTTTCTAACTAGAGTGTTCTGTCTTATTAGAACTCATGGCAAAATGAAAACGTGGCTAGATGTGTATCAGTGTGGTGGACTTTATGCTGTCTTACAACTGGTTGGTTTCCTCCCTCTCTCCGTCTGAGTTTCCCCACGTCCTTGCATAAGGGTCACACCTGGAGGCTTCCTGCTGCTTGGCGGTCATGGTGCTCGTGATGTTGACTGAAAATGAGCGTGTCCTTGGTGCCCATGTTGGCAACATCTAGGTGGACCACCTTGCAAGTGGACATTTGTTTATGAATTCATTTATTTGTTGAAAATGTCTATTGAGAGTTTCCAGTGTGTCAGGTCCAGTGCATGCTACGTTCTGGGGACACTGAGAACGGTATGTGTAGTCAGTGACATTATGTGTAGTTGGTGACACAGCCACAGCTCAAGGTGTGAAGACTGAACGCAAGGCGTAACGGATGAACTCAGCTAGTGCAGGATCGCAGATAAAACTTGGGGCTGCAGAACGGAGTTCAGTTTCAAAGGGAAGCATCTGGGCTCACGTCTCTGAGAAATGGAAGATGACAGGGATTCAAGGCCAGGCGGTGTGGTCAGGTCAGGGCATCGAAACTCCGACTGGGTTTCTCTGATCCAGTGTCCTTGAGGGTCCCCCACAGGGTGACTGAGGTGGCCCCCATGGTTTTTTACTGACACCCTATGGTTGTAGCCACCCCAGAGGATTGCGCACACATAGCCGAGAACCACTGTATTCCAGGGAAAGTTCTGGGGTCCATTCTGTTGAGTCTGCATCGGGTCCACTGCCAGTCCTGAACCAGTTCCTGAGACTAAAGTTCCTGGACTAAAGACTGCCTGGAGCCTGAGTGAGCACAGCCCTCGAACACAGGCCCTGAGAGTAGACGAAGATGGTTTCCCAAGAAATATTTTAGGGCTGTTAAAGGAGAGATGAATGTCGGTTAGGTAAAAACAACACCTGCCGTACACGAAAATAAGTAAACACTGTAAGGAAGGCTCAGGGGCTGGGGTTTAGCTCAGTTGGTAGGATGGCGTTCTGCATTCTCTAAGGTCCTGGGTTCGAACCCCAGCACTGCAAAAATTGGAGGAGGACCTGGCAGCGCACACCCGAAATAATCCTGAAACAATCAGCCATCAAAACCCAATGAAGAGCATACAAGCACTGACATAGCGCTGGGCATGGCATAGTGTTAGGGAATATTTCATCTGTTGTACCTCAGGTCTCTATGAGTCAGACTTGACTTGAACGCACCTAACAACAAGGACAACTTCCAGTGAGGCCTAATGCAGAAAAAAAGGGCATTGTTGGATTGGAGAACAATGGGAGGGATGTTGCATGATGTCTTCAGGCAAGACTTTTCTAAGGAGGTCTCTTCTTACCTAGGCCCGAGGGTTCTGAAGCTGCTCTGAGGTAGAAGGATGCTAGGGGCGAGGCGGCGGGAGGAAGGGTGTGAGGCACAAGAAGGTCCAGAGGCCCAGCTGGCGACAGCTCAGAGGCCGGAGACGATGGCCTCAGAGACACTCTGAGCTGGGCAGGAGCCAGAGCAGAGGAGGAGCGGGCTGCCTTTCATCCTCACCAAGGCTGAGCTCCACACCCGTCAGGCAGCGTCCTAGACTCAGATCAAGGAGGAGGGACTGAGCAGAGCCAGGCGTGGGGAGGGGAGTAGGGAGCTGGGAGGGTCTTCCTTTCCTCTGTCCCCACGGTGTTGGAGAGTTGGCTATGTACTCCCCTCCCCAGGAGTTTAAGCACCTCCCTGTTTGCTACAAATAACCAAAAGCCCACAGGGTTCCACTTTGCCCCACTCATACACATGAGCCCTGAGCTCAGCACTGGCTCGGATCCATTTTTTCAGAGAAACCTGATCCCTAGACTCCTCCAGCGAGTCTTCCCCTCGCTGCAACCCAGCAGCCTGCTAGTGTCTGTTTACCCCACAACTCCAGTGAGAGCCTGGACGGAAAAAGAAAAAGAAGGAAAATGTGACCGGTGTGAGAACTCTGAGAGCTTGTAAAGAGCTGGACAGCAAATGCACAGGAAGTCCTTGCATAATGCCAGCAGGCCACAGGCTGGCTTCCTTTGTCCAGCAATGGGGCACTTTGGGCTGATGGATCAGAAACACAAAACGGTCTGATCACAGTGAGTGCCATTAGGAATCTCGAGTGTCTTCAAGGGCATTTGAGATAAATGAGCGCAGTGATGGCGTGTTCAAGTAAAGAGGGTGTTGGGGACGTGCTAAATGAAAAGGCCAATCAAAGAGGCAAGTGGCACAAAGGAGGACAGGAACAGTCAGTCAGTGGAGGACTGAGAATCATATGGGAAGAATTAGTTCTTTTCTCCTTATGCATGATTCCCTTATGTTTCCCCTGAAGCCCTCAGTGTTTTGAAACAGTGAAATGGGCAAAAATTTCAGGACATGCCTTCATTTGTGAAATGAAGCCAAAGGTCACAACTTTTACTTCACAAAAGAGCTGACACCCATGTACACAAACATGTAAGTACTCCTAAGTATGTATAAATAGTTACCAAGTACAGGTTTGCCTTCATGATGTTGTTATTGTAAGGTGCAGTTAAGTCATGTCCGACTCATAGAGACCCTGTCTACAAAAGAATGAAACTCGACCGGACACTGTGCCATGCACATGATCATTCTTATGTTGCAGCAACCATGTTTTTTCTCACTCTGAGTCGTGCCACATCAGTAAATGGAGGTCCCAGGCGCTTTACTCCATTCCCATCATTCAGGTCAACTCTACTTTGAGGAGGCAGCTCTTTCCCAGTCATTTCTTGAATGTCTTCTGGGCTGAGGGGCTACTTTTCCTGCACTATATTTGACAATGCTTCTTTGCTATCCATAGGGAATTTCAATGACTAATTGTTTTGTGAGTGGGCTGCCAGGTCCTTCTCCTTAGTGTGTCTTAGTCTGGAAGCTCAGCAGAAACCTGTTCACCATGGGTGGCCCTGCTGGCATCTGAAATACCAGTGGCATAGCTTTCAACATCATAGCAACATGCAAGACCCCACAGCATGACAAGCTGCCAGACATGTGGGAGGTTAATGATATAAAATGTTATAATGGTTAAGACAATGGACTTTGGAGTAAATTAGAACTATATTCAAAATCAGACACCTCCATTATCCTTTGAATGTACAGCAGATCTGCCATATCTGTAGCCTATATTAAGAACCCCCTCAGTGTGTGCCTGAATACCCAGGTAGGATTGAACCTTTGACATATGTTTTCCTACACATACGCACCCATGATAAAGGTTACTTTATAAACTAGGCATTGTCAGAGATTAACAATGATGAAACAGAACAATTATAACAATATACTATTAAAAAGGTTATCTAAATTTTGTGGATTTTATTTTTTATTTCTGGAATTTTCCATGTACTATTTTCAGACCGTGACAAACTACAGGTAACCCAACAGAAACCCTGGAAAGTGAAGCCTTAGATATGAGGTGACTGTGGGTGCCCTCTGTTTCTCTGTCTCCAAAGGTGGGCTGCTGCACCTGCCCAAGGCTGCATCCAGCTGGCATTGAGCTGGTGACTTATAGGCAGCAAACTTTGGATTGGTCACTGCCCCTTTCTAGTTAGTTGGGGCCCAAGCTATATGGCTGGTTAAATTGCTTGCACGTTACTCTTGCCTAGTATCTTTCTCAAAAGGGTGAGGTGAAGACCAAGTGATGGATTACAAGAAAGATACCTAGAATCATAGAAGCCAGTCAGTAGGTGTTTGGTAAACAATGTTAACTATTATTTTTAGTCCCATTGTTATTATAACAAAACTAAATACGGACAACAGCATTTGCATATGTGTGGACATAGGATGAGGCAGGGTGTGTACCTGGCACAAGTGACCCCTTTCTCTAGTTGTAGTGGGAACAGGTTCAACGAGTGGTCCAAAGAGCAAGGTGTTTGGAGACAGCCAGGAGCGGGTGCAAACGCACATGGCACCAAGTTCTCACCGCTGGTGTTTCTATAACCCCTTCTTTAACCTGTGCGTGTTGCCAGAAGAGAGAAGAATGAAATGTGGAGCCACTTTTAGGACCTAGCTCAGTATTTGGCACTGAAATATGATACTCTTTTCTCTTCCCATTACTAATCCTGGGTGGAGAAGGAAAGGAAAGCCTCAGAGAGGGATGAAAACAAAGGAAAACTGAAGACAAAACGGATTTTTAAATTTGGACTCCAAAGGGAACAATTAACATTGAGTGCTGAACTTACTCTGAAAAATGGATGGTGGAAATTGGTCATGAGAAGCTTTTCCTTTTAACAAGAGCAATGTTTACTTTCTAAATGCAGAATTAATATTTGGATGTTGTAAAAAAATGGAAATACAAGTAAGAATGGTAATCTCCCCAACCTATTATTTTAATATTCATATCTCTTAAAATATCAGTATATTTGAGTTTACTAGTACATCCTTTTGTCTGCAAAATTGGTATCATAGCATGAGTATATTTGTATACAAATTATTTCATAAACAGTTTCTGATGTTACTCATTTTTTGATATATGAGTTGTAAAGTTTGTAGCTTTTTTCGAACATTTGGATATACCATAATTTATTTACCCATTTGTCTACTGTTGGACATTATATACCATATCTTTTTTTAAAACGTTGTTGTTGTTGTTGGGTGCTGTGGTGCCGGGTCTGACTCGTAGCGACCCTCATAGGATTTTCGATGACTGATTTTCAGGATTGTTTCAGGATTTGATGAATACTAATGAACAGCAGGGGCTGAGATTTAGCTCAGTTGGTAGAGCGCTGCGCTGCAGTCTCTGAGGTCCCGAGTTCAATTCCCAGCATCGCAAAAATGGAAGTAGGACCTGGCAATCCACTCCCAAGACAATCCTGAAGCGGTCAGCCATTGAAAACCCTATAAGGGTCGCTATGAGTCGCATACCGACTCGATGGCACCTAACAACAACAACAACAATGAACAGCAATCTAAAAATGTACAAAGTGGACAAGAGAGAGTGAATAAACAAATCAGAAAAAAAAATCTTTAAGGACCATAATATAGGGTTTTGCACTGATTCTTTCCTATGTCAAATAAATACCAACTAAAACAAGATGCTTTGCCACGTAGAGAAAAATTTTAAATAGAAAAATTTCCTGAATGCCCACCAGAGATTGAGGATACCTACTCACATGCAGTTTTTGGTGAGAATCTAAACTACTAAACATTTTTAGAGGTTCATTTGCAAGTATGAGGGTTTTTTGTTTGTTTAAAAAAAAAGAAAGAGAAAGCGGCCTGTATATGCCAAGAACATAATCAAAGATATAGGAAAACGTTTTATGTGCAAGAATATCTTGTACACAGTTGTTTATATATATTAAATATTTTTTCAAGTTTTTATTCAGAAGAGAAGCTAATACTCTCATGATAAACTATATTTATTTCTCATTTTATAACATTAAGTTTTTAAAAAACTTTTTAGTAATTTTTAATGTGTAACTTAGTGGATGTTATTGTGACATTTCCATACGTGCATTTCACTGTGTACCTTGCTCATGTTCACTTCCCCCTAACCCTTCCATGACCCTCCTCCCCGCCCCCTCCCTCCTCACCGATGGTCTCCTTTCTACTTGCATGTCTTTTGTGAGTACGTCTATCTATCTATGTACATCACCATTTTTCCATAAGGGCAACCTACATGGTTTCTTTTTCTCCCATCACCCTTCCTTCTTGCCTCCTCCCATATAAAGTATTTTCCAGAGCATGGAGGAGGCCTTCGGTTTTGGGCTCTGTGTCAAGGTAGAGCTACGCACAAGCCTGTGCAGGTCCCATCCTCATGTTTAGGAACTTGTCCCTTCTATACTTGCGTGGCACAGACAGAAACCACATCAGGGCTGTGCCAGCTCTCTTTTGGTTTAGAAAAAATTATCATGCACCCTTGTGCTTGGAGATGGCTAGGTATTGAGGGGAAGAGTGAATTCAGGACAGAAGTTAAGACTCACCTGCCACCAAGACATCTCTGGATTACATTCCAATGTCTTAGTAGAAGGAACTATAGAATAAAGCAGTATCTGGTGGATGAGAGCAGAGAATCTTAGAGGGACATTACAGGGACAGAGAGGGAACCAAGGGACTCAAGCTCCCACAGCCAAAAGCATCCACAGAGAGGGTGGAGGTCACCTACTGAGGAGGGATGCTTTTTTCAAAGAGATCCTTAAGGCTGTCCTCAGGACTAAATGGCAGATTACTTGAAGGTTATTAGAAGTTGACATTGTGAATGCAAGACTTTAAGGCATATAGAGTAAGTGATCAAATTAGGGCTTTTAGATAAAGTGTGTTTGTCTGCTACAGGTTCTGTTCCCAAGCCTATCTTGAGTGCCTGGTCCTCCTGGTTTCAGAATCTGACTAAGGCTCAGTAATCATTGAGATAGGTAGGGATTTCTGACTTCTTGACTGCTTCGCTCTGGTCTCTGTGTGCCTTCCACATGCAAGGACTGCACAGTGGGTGAAGCACGTGAGGCACTGAGGATAGGAGTTGCCAGGGCCACAGCCCAGCAAGGGGCTGCCTCCCAAGCTTCCTGCCAGCATGGAACTGTGCCCCCCAGAGACATGGCTCTCATTTTCTTTGCACAGAGGTTGCATAAGCTGCAGCACTTGTATGCAGACAGGGCTAGAGCTGCTCATAGGAGAGTATAAGGCAGAACAGGTCTTGTCTGAAGATGAAAGCAGTTTTTAAATGTGGACTCTAAAGGAATGAACTAATATGGGATGCCGAACTTCAGTTTCTGCAAAGTGGGTAGCAGAAATCGGTTATGGAAAGTTTTTCTTTTCTCAAAAAAAGCCATGTTTACTTTCTGAAAATATAATTAATATTTGGACATTATGAAATGGAACAATCAATAAGAATGATACTCTTCACAACCTATCACTCTTTACTCTCATTTTGGTACATGTCTGTATCTCTAATAATATCAATATATTTGAATTTACTTGTACATCATCTTGTCTGCAAAAGTGGAATCAGACTGCAAGTATATTTGTATGCAAATGATTTCATAAACATTTTCTGGTGTTACTAATTTTTTGAAATATGGGTTTTAAAGGCTGTGTCTTTTTGGCATCTGTATATACCACAGTTTATTTACCTGTTTGTCTGCTATTGGACATTTTAGACCATATGTTGTTGTTGTTAGGTGCCATCGAGTCGGTATCTGACTCATAGCGACCCTCACAGGGTTTTCAATGGCTGACTGTTTCGGGATTGCCTTGGGAGTGGATTGCCACATCCTTCTCCCATTTTTGCAGTGCTGGGAATTGAACTCCGAACCTCAGAGACTGCAGCTCAGCGCTCTACCAACTGAGCTAAATCCCAGCTCCTTTAGACCATATGTTGTTGTTGTTGTTAGATGCCATCGAGTCGAGTCCGACTCATAGCCACCCTCATACGGTTTTCAATGGCTGAATGTTTCAGGATTGCCTAAGGAATGGGTTACCATGTCCTTCTTCCATTTTTTCAGTGCTGGGAATTGAGCCCAGGACCTCAGAGACTGCAGTGCAGCCCTCTACCAACTGAGCTAAATCCCAGCCCTTAGACCATGTAGGTTTTTTAAAAACATAGCCTATAATAAATGTTAATGAAATGAATGAAAATAACCTACAAATGTACAAAGTGGGCAAAAGAGTGAATAAACAAATGAAAGAGAAAAAATTACCTAATGCCGTAACATAGGATGTTGTGCTCATCTTTCCCAATGTGGAATAGGCAACTAAAACAAGATATTTTTTTCTGAAAAAGAAACACTCACATTGCTCATAGTTGTTGGGTCCCAGTTCAGCTGTTTTTTTGGGAGCTTTACCACTGGAAGTTCAGGATGGCGAAGGGAAATGAAAATACCTGCCTTGATTCTAGCTTTCCAAGGCAACTCCATTCTGCGTCCATCCATAGACTATTGGATTCCGTTATCCTATATATGAAGAGGGATCCTGTACTGAGCTTCAGTCCTACTGAGAGCCTTAAAATTGTCTTTAGTGAAGTGTTAAATAGTAGCCTTCAAATATTCATTTCCTTAGAAATCTTCACAGGATTTAAAGAAAGAATAAAACATGCCAGGATATTTATGAATCATGAGATTTAATGGAGACCCAAGTAGATCTTATTATTGATGTGCTTCCTGCTTCATTAAATTCCCCTTAAGGTTTGCGGCATGGATATGGATCATTTGCAATAATAATTATGCAGTGATCGATTGATTGGGTCTGACATTGCACTTGTCACCTTGAAATGCAAAATCCATCTATTTTCAACAGTGTGAACGTGTCTCACTAATCTTGCACACGAGCACGCAGTAGTTTATTTTGTGGAGAAAGTACAATTTATAAAGTTTGAAGACTTAACATTAACCTTTTGCAAAAAAAAAAAGCAATGAAGTATCACTTGTCATTTTACAAAGAAATGAAAATCATCCAACTGGCGATTTTTTTGAGATGAGAAAACACAGTTTAATTTCAAAAGAATTTTTCAAACCAAACATGCATGCACTTCAACTGAGTGCTACACGTGTATTGTGAGCATTGGTGTTGACTAAGTCTTCACATGAGGAATGGATGATGAAGTCGCAGGCTTGAGGCCAGCTTTGCTCATGTGTATAGACACAGACATGAGTGCGCACTGATATGCACATTGAGCCATCTATCTTTCTATTTGTCTTTCTGCCTTCTTATCTCCTAACTTATTACCACCTATAACTCTCTAAGTCTTTCTGCACGTAATAATGGGAAAGTCTGTTTCTGAGGAGCGTGGGTTCTATGCAAACCACCCACCCAAGGTTTTCCTGAATGTCCACTGGAGGATTCACACATTTGGTTCCAAGTTATATATATTTTTTTCAATAGGGGAAGAGAGACAAATGACCTGTTTCTCCTACAGCTGTATCAACTTTGCTTTCCACTTTTGCTGTCTCCAGCTTGTGACTTATCCTGTGTGAATTCAGTTCAGCAGGGAAGAATCATGTGTAGAATTGTTATTCAGGGCCAGGCATGGTGCCTGGCACTGTTAATGAAGCAATGTGGTTGGTGTGGCCCTTGGCCACATGGAGCTTATATTCCAGCGAAGAGGCCAAAGTCCACCATGCTTAGTCCTGCTGAAGTTGGTAATGCAGTTATGTCATTGGTGTGAAAAGATGTTCAGAACGTATGCCTAAGTTACCTCTTGTTGTTGTTAGGTGCCATCAAGTCGGTGTCCGACTCATAGCAACCCTACGTACAACAGGTGAAACATTATTGTTATTGCTTCTCTGCTATTCACAGGGTTTTCAATGGCTGATTGTTTTTTTGGAGTAGGTTGCCGGGTCCTTCTCCCAAGCCTACAGCACCTGATATTCCCAGGTGGTCTCCCATCCAGGTACCAACCAGGCCCAATCCCGCTTAGCTTCCGAGATGTGGCCAGATCTGACCCCACAGTGGTACGGCTGCAGACTCCTAAGTTACTAGACGACAGATAATGAAAGGTAGATAGATTTGTGGTCCCATTTAAAATACATTAAGAATGATGATATTTAACCAGTGTTACATATTTACTAATGGCCAACACTTGCACGTGTTAGGTAGTTACTACCCAGGAACTTTATGAGAAAATTATGATTATTGTGCCCATTATGCAGGTGGTGATATTGAAGCCTACAGAGTTTCCAAAACTGATGAGCTAATCAGAACCAGAGATAGGATTTACATCCATGGAAACACTCTTCAGGGCCTGTGCTTTTCAACAATTCATTTCCAAAAGTGTATATATGTCTGTGTGTGTGTGTGTGTGTGTGTATGTGTGTGTGTGTGTGTGTGTGGAGAGAAGGTACCAAAAATGTACACACATTGTGGGACAAAGCTTTCCATGTGCTGTTTAAAGAACGTGTCGTAGGCTTGTGGTGCTACGTCCTGTCTCCCGTGCATGCTATGTGGCAGACTTCCTGGAAGACCGTCTTCCAGCACCACGGCAGGAGCAGCAGAACTTGTTTCTGTGTGAGACCTCCCAGCCCTCTCCTGTGCACATCACACATGGCACCATGAGTCAAAAGCTTACCCTGAATGAGCAAAAACAGTAGTTTTGAGAGAACTCTGAGCTGGTGTTCAGCCACTCACTCAGCCCCCGACCACTGTGGTAAAACCCGTGTGAGACGCCATGCTTATCCATGACGATTCCACCAAACCCAGGGGAAATGTTACTCCACATGCTGATTTCAAGTGGAAAACACCTGTCCAGATGCTGTTTCATGATTGTGTGTGTGTGTGTGTGTGTACCTTGATACACTGTGTGATCATAACGGCAGCCAAGAAACTTTCCAGTGCCTGAAATGAAGTAAAAAGGAAGAGAGTAAGAATAACAATTGATTGTTTTAGAAAAAGGGGGTTAAGTCCCATGTATAGAGAGTAAGACTTCAAACTGAACTCAAACTCAAATCTGGACCCTATTTGTGTTTAAGCATTTTTAAAATTTTTTCCAAACCTCAACATGAACTTGAGCCCAGTGAACAATTGGTTTAGTGTTCACCTTTGAATTTTTATTTTTGGATTATTAGCTATTGAAAAATTTACAAAAAAAATGAAACAAATTTATCATCTATCTACACATAGGTTTAAAATTTTAAATCTGAAACCAAACCACATCCAAACCATTTAAATTTTAATGTATTGACCCTGCCCCTGAGCCTAAACCCAATTTTTCATAAGGTTGAAGGCCTGTTCAATAGAAACCGTACTTTGAATTTTGAATTCTGATCTTTTCCCAGACTGTCAGTACACGGTATGACACTCATGCAGCACCTAGCAGCCATAATGCATGATATCTCCCAGCCAGCTATGCACTCAAAGGGTGAACGGCTGATATTCTACAGTGTACTGTATGGTCAGCATTTTTCAGATACAGGTATTCAATAAATGACATGAAATATTCAATACTTTATCATGGAGTAGGTTTTGCCTTAGGTGAGTTTTCCCAGCTGTAGGCTAACAGAACTGTTCTGAGCAAGTTTCAGGTAGGCTAGGTTAAGCTGGGATGTTTGTTAGGGGAGGTGTACCATTTTGACATGTATTTTCAACTTATGATGGGTTTATCAGGAAGTAACTTCATTGTGAGTTGAGAAAAACCTGCAATTTTAGGAGGTATGTATCTATGTATCAGTTTGAAAATTATGACCAAGATAAATAATTATAAAAGCAGCATTCATGTACTTATTGAAGGTTTTAGTTTCTGATAGTTCTGTCAAACTGCTTAAGACCTATTGACCTGTAAACACTCCCCTCCTCCTGTACCTTCCAGCAGAATTGTGGATGTCACACAACCTACACTGGTGGATATGGCTGCCCCCTGGGGAGGAACAGTGTGGGTTGAAAGTCTTTGAGATTTACCTGGAACTTCACTTTCATTGTGTCAGTGGACTGTGCCCCTCTGATTAAAAAAGATGGTTGTAATCCTAGGATGGAGGAAAATTGAACCTAAATTGTAGGCAAAGGAAGTAAGATTTAGAATAATGAAGTACCTTATCAAGATCCTGGCTTCAAAACCGATGGCTTAACTAAGACTATGCAAATACTTAACACCAAGCATCGGGTGAGATTGCCAGGCTTCTCTAGTCAAGCCAAGACCTCTTCCTACTAAGTTGTTAACTCCTTAGCAAGGCCATCTGAACAGAGACACCAAAAAGAGAAGTGTTTTTTATGTGGGGTCCATATTCATGTGCAGTGGAAATAAGGAAAATAAACACAGAAATATTAATCACTACTTCCTTTAATCACTCAATCTTTTATTTGTGAGTAGGGAAAACACCCAGTACAAATAGGTTTAGGCACTGTAAGCAGATAAGCTGAGAATTCACTGGTGAACAGAAAGGCAAAGTCCGCAAGGTAGGTCTCAGGCCCATCTATACTCAAAGTCAGGTGCATTCTCGTAAATCACATGTGTATGAAGTTTTCTTTTCTCAGTTCTGCTTTCTTTGGTATAGGTGTAAGTCATAAAGAAGTACTTCCTCACAGTGGTCACTTATAGCTCCAAGCTTATCTTCCTCTCGCTAGGCACCTCTAGCTTTAAGACATCTCTGCTCATATCTTTGATGTTGAAGCAAAAGTCCCAGGACTGCCTCTCATTGGCTCAGGTTAAATTGTATGCTCATCCATTAACCAGTCACATTGGTCCTGTAGTAGTATATGGTGATTGGCCAAAGCTAAATTGCTTGCCTACTGCTGAAACTCAGATCTTGGATCTTCTAGAACCACCTGATCTGAGAACAGAGGAGGTGTGGTTCTGTCCAGGAAGGACAGGGCTGGAAGATAAATGCTAGGCAAGGGCAACAATTGTTCCCTGCCCAGTCTTTGTCTTTGCTTTTTTTTGTTGTTCATGTTTTTTTTGTTAGAAATTTTTAATGTACATCATAATGTGATTCATTTTGACATGCCTTTCATTATCTTTGTCTTTACTAATGACACGTCTCTGTAACTATTCTCTCCATTGTATTTCTTACTACACAAATCTATGGTTTTCAAGGGACTGAGAGAAAGTTGTAGAACATCTAGAATGATTTGATATCCACCTATTAATTTCCTTTTCGTACATTGAGACTCCTTTGCTCTGGATCTGCAGCAGCGAACTATGAAGATAGAATGTGCTCTCAGTTCAGTCTTCTGTAGGTTCCATTTTAATTACCAGGTACATGACGGCTGTGTGTGTGAGCATGCACTTATGTGAGTTTCCATCTCTATAAATAACTTATCCATCTTAGTCAGAGAGCAAGCTCGGTCTAATTAAGAGGTCAGGTGAATTGAGGATTGGCAAATGCTGGAATCAGATGGAAAAGTGTTTTACAACTCTATCCTGCTTAGTTTACATTTCTGGTGATAAAACAAAAGTAAGCAAACATACAAAAATTACCCCTGGGGATTGTGTGCAATGAACTAAGTCTTCGTGAATCTTCTTGCTATTCAGTAGCCCACTACTTCCACATTACTTGTTGCCTTCCTGCTTAAATGTGTGCATTTTCTATGTGCATCAGTTCTTTGCACATCTACCTGTCTCAGAGTTCTTGTGTAATCATCATTTGGCTTCTTGTATAATGATTTAATTGTTGTTGTTGTTGTTAGGTGCTGTTGAGTCAGGTCCAACTCATAGCAACCCTTATAGGGTTTTCAATGGCTGATTGTTTCAGGATTGTTTTCAAGAGTGGATTGCCATGTCTTTCTCCTATTAATTTAATTACCAAACATTTATTGAAAACCTACTTGTGGGGGTGCCATGATAGGTACTGAGCTAGGGACTCATGACATCTAACCCCTATTACCAAGAAGTATTGAATTATTAAGGAGCGTTAGGGAGGGTTCTGGGCAGGTACCCTGAGAAGTGTCTGCTGAACAGTATTAAACACATACACAAGCCAACAAAATACAAGATTGATTAATTAAACCAGTATCCAATCATGTACCAGGAGCTGTTCTTGGCAGTGGGCATGCAACAAGGAAATCACCATATGAAGCTTGATTCCAGTTTAAGAGACAGTCAGTAAAAAAGGCAAATCATGCAAATCCGTGCATAGGCGCAGCCTGTGGCTAGTGCAAGAAGGCCATAGTGGGATTTGGAGATAGGATAGCCAGGAAACGCCTCTGTGGGGAGGTGGTACATAAGCCTATTCTGAAAGTGCGAGGGACCCGCCACACACACAGCAGACCTGGAAGAATGTTGTAGGCAAGAGAGCAGGAAGTGCAGAGCTTCTGAGGTGAAAGGAGATTGTGAATTTGAAGACAGAGTGGTCAGAGACAGATAGTAATCTCTGCTTGAAGAGGTCAGAAGGCCAGGCCAGGGCATTTCTTCAGGCATGTCAAAGCCTTCCAAAGACAGACAGGTGGTAGGTATAACATAAAAGCACTGCCTTGTTAGAGGTATTAGCTCAGAAGGGAAGGGGCTGCTCCAGGGTGAGGGCTGACCCTCACCTCAGAATTCTTCACTCCTTATACAACATGCTTCTTCTCACTCGGGAGGGCTTGGTTTATGTTTTGAACAGCTTTCTTGAGGAATATCTAACATCAGTTGGGCTGAGCATGTGTAAAGTGTATGTGTGTACATCCATGGAACCTTTAGTCAAACCAAGATGGCTAATGTCTCTCTCTCTCTCCAAGTTTCTTCCTGCCCCATTGAAATCCTTGCCCCCAGCTCCTCCCCTCCCGCCTTCCACAAGACAAGCATGGAACTGCCTTTCTTCCCAAGACATCAGTTTGCCTTTTCCACAACTTTATATAAATGGCATCATAGAGTAGGCAGGGTTACTTTTTATAGCCATTGAGCCTACATAGAACTCAAGTCTTCTGATCCTTTTTCTCTGTCTTTTTGCATCTGAAGAGGGGTATCCTTTAACAATAACCTCTCCAGTCTCTGTAGCTGAGGGCTAGAATGTGTGTTTACTTGGCCATGAAGTGTTGAGGGACTTTCCACCACAGAAGATATAGGATTTGCCTCGCCTTTTTCTCTTCTGCATTGCATTTTAGAATATGCAGTTGACCTAGAAAAAATAAAGGAGGGGGTGCCAATGAGGAGCGAGTGGGGAGAGAAGGCAGAATGATGAAGAGATGAACTGAGGGCAGATGCCACTTAATTGTTCTGATCCTCGAAATAAGATGCGTGGATGACCAATTTTCAGCTAATTAGAATAAAATGAAATACATTGCACTAAAATTGTGTTCAACATAATTTAATCTCTGATGATTCAGAACAGCCTCGGAGTCATCATGAGCATCGACTCTGGGATCAGAAGCGTTACGAAAGGGGACTAATAGCAAACTCATGTTCGGGGGACTTATGGAAGGATGCTCACAGCCTTCCCCATTAACAATAAAGAGCTTTGTATCTCATTTCAGTACAATTTCTTCTTCAGTCACCTCCCAGAGATTTTGAAAGTATGCACAAGTTGAAGAGCAATGATCTTAGATATTCAAAGATGTAGAGACCAAGTAGAAAACCTATTCATCCATGTATCTAGTAAATGTTTATCGAGCACTTACTATCTCCAAGATGTGTTTCTGGTTACTGGGTACAAGATGGTGTAGAAGATGCTTACCTCACTTGAGGTATTTGCCTGTTTGTATTTGTGTGTTTGAGCATGGTTCACTGGGAGCTGTTAGATATATTATTGATTATAAAATAATTAGCCTTGAGCATAGAAGTTTAAACTAATACAACTTGACAACATCTATTACAATTAAAAGCACCCCTAATCTCTGATCCTCTGATTGCACTAGCAGAAATTTTCCTGAGAGATACACTCACTCATGTGCACATGGGAGCCTTGATTGTTGTACCTCGGTGCCCATCCAAGGCTGGTTGTTGGAACAGGTCATGGTGTGTGTTTATGATTAACTACTCTGCATCTCTAAGCAGAAGATGTTATAGTTGGCACTTACACTGGACAAACTCATAAGCATATGGGGAATGGGAGGGGGAAAAGCAAGATGCAACAGTGTATGGGGTAGGTTTCCATTTGTCAGTGGGATGGGAAAAGGGAAAGAAATATAAAACATTCTTAACTTTTGAAAAGTTGTTTCTGAGCGGGAGAACTAGGCAGGTCCAAAGGTGATCTCTTTGGATCATCTTAAACATTTTCAAGGTATGTGGGCTCAGTCTTCAGTCTTGTAACCCTCATTTCAAAGGGAAGATACATACGTAAAATAAGTCAAGAAGGCAAATCAATCTTTGAATGTTTACGTTGGGTCTGCACAATGACTTTATGCAAAAGTCTCCTTAGGTTGCTAATCTCTCTCCATTCCTCCTTCATCATGCCCCAGAACAAAATAAAGGAGAGAGAATTCTTGCAACCCAACCTTCTCCTGGGGTTTGCCTGCTGTCCATGAAATGAGTAACTCACCAAGTGCCTCTCAGGACCCTCCATCCATTTGGAGCCCTGAAGGGAGGGAAGCCCCCCAGCTGGACACAGCCCTTCTGGAAGATGGGCTCCTTTGGGCTTGTTTGGGCACCTGTGAGCCTGGTGCGGGACAGAATGACTCCTCTAAGAAGAGGGGTGTCTGTGGTTGAAGGCTGCAAAAGGAGAGGACGGAACTCTGCAGGACCAGGCAGCACAAAGGAAGGATTCCAACAGTAGAAGTCGCCACATAGCTACAGATCCCTCTGCTGTTTAGTAGCACCCAGACTTTTAAGGAGCAGAACAACTAAAGGAAAAGGGAGGAATGGAGGGATCCCGAACTAAAACACTGAGGTGAACCCCTCAGGCAAGTTCATTCATTCGTTCATCCTCTCAGTGCATAAGGATTTGACACCTTCTTCAGCATAGGCACTGTGTTACATCATGGGTAATAGTACCAAGTCATCACCTTCATTGACCTTTGAACTTCATGCTGGGGACAGAGCTGCCTAATGTCAAATAATCTCACAGGCAAATGTAAAACTATGAAGTGTACTAGGAAATCTTAAGGAAATTGCATAGAGTAAGGTAAATGGCTTTTATCATCTTACAGGGCAGAAGGATACTCATTCACCTGTTTGTTTGGAAGCCTGCTAATATGAATCGTTCATAATATCACTTGCTGCTCAGGATTTTGAGGGACAGAGAAATACAGTCACTTGCCCAAGGCAGCAAGTGTGGGCAGAGTCAAACCTTGAACAGATTAACAAAGGTTCAGGCTTACTGAGAACCTGAGCATGTGTACTTGGCTATTTTAATTATAAAATCCACATTCTTGAAGTGCACACTGGTTAACAACAAGGAAGTATCTCTCTGCACAAAAATTAGTCTAATTGCTCTGGTGACATTTTGAGTATTAATTTTGGGGCACAGAAGAACCTAAACTATACCCACTCCCAAAAGCTAAAGAAAGTAGAGGCCAACAAAATAGAGCCTGGCATGAATCCTCTCAGATGATTTTTGATTTTTTAGTTCATTGTGAAAATGTTACATAGTGATTGTTATGCAGAAGAAAGATTAGCAGCTAGTGACTGAACTGTCTACGTGTGCTTACTCTCATCCGCAGAGCAATAGCAGGTGATGAAAGATGGGTGTGTTTTCCCCAGGGGCACCTGTCATATAAAATTAAAGTTTTTAATTTGGGTTTTCATTTTGGGTCATGAAAAGACACTAGCACGTATCTACGTATGCCCTGAAATTGCTATTGCACAGTATTCGTGGGAGAAAGTCTTGATTCTATTCTTTTTTTTTCAGTTCAATTCTCCTAAAAGAGAATGATGCCCCCCCCACACACAAAATGTTAAGAAAAACAACTGTTCTATAAAAGCCAAAGAACTATGGTTTCCTATCTTGAGCCGTTTGGTAAATCTCATTTTCCTACAGATGCTGTTGGACATAAATTGATGATTTCAAGAAGCAAATAGAATATTCTGCAATGCTCAGAATTAAGGAGTTCAGTGTGATCAGATGGGGCTTTGTCAAATTGAAGCATCTGAATTAACTTACGCCATACAAGTGTATGAGTGAAAGTGTAAAGCTCTGCCTTTCTTCCCAGCTAATCAATGAAGATTAATATTCTATGGGAACCTGATTTTGCAGATGGAGCTTAGCTGCACTATTTTCCCTACCATTTTTTCTTCATAGTAAATAAATCATCTTTATTATACTGTATGAATTTACTTAGCTCTTTTAATAGCCTTTGTAAGAATAATACTTCCTTTGATTATATTACATTTTTAAACGTGTGCAGTGTGTAATACAATTCTGCTTCTGGGGGGAGGGCAATGAAAAATGGGAGGCTGGCTGAATAGATCAGTTTTATCAGCTTATCCCCTGTGTTCTAAGCCAGATGAAGCAGTGTCTGGGAGTAAATTACTAAGCATTTGCTTGGATGAAAGTGGGTTCATACCTGTATTTCCTAGGGAACTTTTTCTGCTGAGGAACATTAGATCAGTCTGGAAGGACCTGGTCTTTATAAGAATTATTCTGACTGTTTTTTTTGTATCTTTTTTAACTTCAAGGTACTGGCCAACTTATTTCGTTTTCCCTCCAATGTAGGGAAATAAACTTTGTAATTCTGGAACTATCCTCCACACACATAGATTGATCAACTGAACTGAAAAGCTGCTGCCAAGTTGTCTTAGCAGAGACCACAGGTGGTCTCATTCACAATTAATAGGCTCTTCCCTCCTACACTTCTTCTTGCTTTAACCCTTGGAGGACAGTTATGGATTGACCTACACAATTTGTATTTCCGTGAGATAAGAAAAGGGGAGGAGAGAGAAAGAGGAAGAGAAAGAGGGAGATTGATTTCATTAGAGACAAAAATATCCTATGATCTTATGCATTAGGCTGAATCTTGAATTATGGAGGCTCCAGATAAGGAGAAAGCAGAATTATCCAAACTGTCTACATCCTTATGCCATTTGTTTTATGCACAGGCAAGAGACTAAACTTAACATATGTTGTTGTTGTTGTTAGGTGCTGTTGAATTGGGTCCGACCCATAGCAACCCTGTGTCCAACAGAATGAAACACTGCACCACACTAGGCCATGCCCAGCACTATGGCAGTGCTATTCACAGGGTTTTCAATGGCTGATTGCTTGGGGAATGGGCTGCCAAATCTTTCTCCCATTTTATGCGCTGGTGGGGATGAGCCCAGGGCCTTAGAAAGCGCAGAGCAGGAGTGCAAGTAATAGCAGGAACGTTAATGACTGCAATGTAATGCTACTATGCTGATTTAACTGAGGTTTTCTGGAAAGAACCAAATGAGAGAGCATCCCTGCGACAGTGTCCCAGACCTCCATAAGTTCCCCCCTGTGCTGCTGGCTATTATTCCATGGATACATGAAGGAATCAGGCTCACGTAGGTTGATATAGCAAAGGCTGGAGGGCCTGGCAGAATGGACACTTAAATGCCTCCCTGGCATAGTCAACTCAAAATTAAGCTCTCCATAAATATATACCTGGGAGAAGGACATGCCAACTCCCTCCCAAAAAACAATCCACCATTGAAAATCCTATGGATAGCAGAGAAGCACTGACAATACTGTTTCATCTGTTGTACATAGAGTCACTATGAGTCAGACACCAACTTGATAGCACCCAACAACAACAGCAACATAAATATATACAACTTTTATTTGTCAATTCAAAATAAATAAATATCCTGAGCTCTCCTAGGAGACCTTGAATGCAGGAACTCTATGGGGTTGATTTGCAGGAAGATCTAAAAGGACAACTTCCCATTTGTTTTCTATAAGAGTAACGTTCTGTGGCCCCCTGACTTCTCTGGATTTTGGTGGCTAATTGTATCACACAGTTCAGTGAGAAAGACTGTGGTGAACTATTTGGACAGTAATGCTGCTTATAGAGCATAAAGTAAAAGCTCTTTTCCTTTCTGTGCCCCCCAAACCGCTCCTATTGACAAAGGTCCCACAGAGCCCTTCTGTGTGGTTGCCTCCTAGGGTGAATAGTGGTCCATTGCTCACATTTGATTATGTAAATCCTTAAAGCAATACTGTATTATGCTTAAATTCAAATCTGCATTGTGGATGTATAGTGCATATTTTTTTTAATACCGAGTATGGTACCACCTCGTTGCTTTCATCTCAATCTATTTCTCCTCAGTGAGCACAGTTTGGAGATCTTTGCCTGTCAATAAGAACAGATTTATTTTGCTGTTTATTTTTAATTTTAATTGATTTATTTTTGTTGCTGTTGTTGTTGTTAGGTACCTTCAAATTGGTGTCCAACTTATAGCAACCCCACATACAACAGGTGAAACACTATTGTCATGCTTCTCTGCTATTTATAGGGTTTTCAATAGCAGACTGATTTTGGGGAGTGGGCTGCTGGGTCCGTCTTCCAAGCCTATAGCACCTGGTGTTCCCAGGTGGTCTCCCATCCAAGTATTAAGAGACCCAACACTGCTTAGCTTCTGAGATCTGGCCACAGTGGTACAGCTGTAGGCATTTTGCTTTTTTTAAGGCTATATAATCTCCCACATTATGAATTGGTCCTCACTTACTTGGTATTTATTCTCTTACTGGTGGCCATGAAGGCCCCTCCCCCACCAAGGATTCACAGTCACTGGTAATGCCTTGTGACTGACCATGTCAGGTTATGTATCTCTGTATACATGGGTGGATTTTTTCTTTCTTTCTTTCTTTTCTTTTCTTTCTTTCTTTCTTTTTTTTTTTTTTTTTTTTTTTTTGCAAGATACATTTCTACAACTAGAAGCCTTAGGTCTTTTTTTTTTTTTAACCGCTTTTGCCTTTCAAATGGTGAATGCTTAGTAAATTGGTAATTATATGATCCATAATGAGCTTTATGAGCAAAGAGCTCTCACTTGAAATTTAGTAAAAAATTCTCTCCTCTCAGACTTGGGCCATCATAAGAAAATAGATGGAAATGCTTTGAGTTTTAACTCTTAGTTGTACTTAGAAAATGAATTGTGTTTCAGAATTAAATTCTTTCTCCTGTGGAGTCCCCAAAATGCAAAATATAACACAATTAGGCAAGGAATTATGTCTAAACATGCTTATGCATAAACTTTGGACGTGTTTACACCCTAGCTAGAGTAATATATATATGAACACTTGGGACAGCTGCCGTTTTGCTACTGAGGTGCAAGGTCAAATATCTAACAGCGCTAAATTTCTACCCCTGGGAAGGAAGTATATGCTCACTGTCCCCTTTAATAAAAGCATTAGAATGGGTCCTGCGGTCTGCGTGGAAGCATGAGTGAGTGCTGTTCATTTTAAGAGGTGTTCAGGCACTGTGAAAACTAGCCCTGGAACACGGTGCCAAATGAAAGCGACACCATGGACCTAATGAGCAGCTGAATAGTGGCCATTCATCTCCAGCGCCAGCTCTTTGCTGGCCAACGTGTGAAGCGTCCTGAGACACCTTCCCCTCCTGGGCATAGTCCCTTCAAGGCTGGGGTGGGCCTCCTGCCTCCTTCCCTTGCTGGCCTGGATGGGCCTGCGCACCTTGCCTTCCCTTTCTGACTTCCCATCCCATGCTGGGCTTTTGCGCATGCAGTCTCTTGATTTCTTCCTGACAGCTGCTCACCCCTGCCTGCTCTCCCACCATCTTTAGTTGTTTATTGTGTAGGTACCCTAAAGTCGTTTTTCACTCATAGAGACCCTCATGGACTTTTCAGTGGCTGGTTCTTTTGCAAGTGGCCTGCCATAACCTTCTCCCGTGTTTACGGTGCTGGGGATCGAACCCTGGTCCTCCAGAACTACAGAGCAGAGCTATGCCAACTGAGCCAAACCCCAAACCAAAGAGGTGTTGCATCTTTGCAGTTGTATTGCTGTTGGTGGTTAGGTACTGAGGAGTTGGGTCTATAGCAACCCTCATAGGGTTTTCAATGGCTGATTGTTTCAGGATTGCTTTGGGAGTGGATTGCCATATTCTCCTCGAATTTTTTGTGGTGCTGGGGATTGAACCTGGGTCCTCAGCAAGTGTTGTTACATGCCGTCGAGTGGAGTCAGACTCATAGTTTCCCTCATAGGGTTTTCAGTAGCTGATTATTTGGGGATTGCTTTAGGAGTGGATTACCACATCCCTCTCCTGTTTATTGTGGTGCCGGGGATTGAATCTAGTGGGTTCTCAGAGAGTATGGGGCAGTGCTCTACCAACTGAGCTAAACCCCAGCCTCTTCTTTAATTTTAGGTAGGATAAAAAATAGAAATCTGACAAATACCCACCATGTGCTGGTTGGTTTGTTTATGAACAAACAGAAGTATGGAAAATTATTCAGGTACGGCAGGGTCCCTTGACTGTAAGGTTCCTGCTATTAAGGACTGGGGAAGAGAGTTGAGGTTGAAAATAGAGTAAGAGTATAAACATTTGTCACCTGAAGAGTGTTTCTTCACATCCTGAGTTGGTTGGAAGAATGTACTGAAGTATTTGATTTAAAATGCTAGAATATATAGTGTTTCTCAAAGAAGGCTTTAAAAGATAGTCTTTTTGTTTATTTTGGTGTGTTGTCTGGGTTTTGCTTGTTTTGTTTTTGTTAATTTTTACTGGTGTATATTTTGTTAGTATCTATTCATTGTAATGGGTTTCGTTATGCCATTTTCATACATACCCACTCTGCGCTTCAATCATTCAGTCTCTGTTATCTTCTCTTACATCACCCTCACTGTCATGGGATCCCTTCCTCTTCTCAAATCACACACCTAGTACTTTTACATGTTGTTTCTAAATCTAGACTCCATATATAAGAGAAACCATGTTATATCTGTCTTTCTAAGTCTGACTTATTTTGCTTAATGTGATAATCTCCAATTCTCTTTTAATCATTTAGTGTCTTGACTTTCATGTAGAAAACTGATGTGTGTCGTATTTTTGTTTGGCTTGGGTTTTGGCTTTTTTGGTTTTGGAGACAGGATCTTGCTGTGTAGCCCAGACTGGTCTTGAACTCTCAAACCCTCCGGCCTCAGCCGCCCATGTGCTGTGAATACAGGTGTGACCCACCCCCAGCTGGTGGTATGTTTTCTCTTTTTGTTCCTGATGAAAACACTCCTAGCGAGGGATGGACATCCCCATCATAATGAACTTTTGCAATGACTTTGAGTCATTCAGGCAAAAAAAAAATTTTTGTTTGAGTATTTTCTATGCTCTAAGAATGTTGATAGATGTTTGTTTTCTGGCAATGAAAAGGTATACAAATTTCCTCCCCTTGTGGGACTTCTACTTTAACAGAAAATAAGAAGTGAGAGTAATGTCAGCCGGGCGTGGTGGCGGATGCCTGTAATCCCAGTGGCTCGGGAGATGGAGGCAGGAGGATTGCAACTTCGAGACGAGAGGCAGTCTGCGTAACTTAGTGAGACCCTGTCTCAAAAAGTAAAAAAGTGGGCTGGGGGTGCAGCTCAGTGGTCCAGCACTAGCAGAGCATGCAGGCAAGAGGCCCTGGGTTCAACCCCCAGTACTGAAAAAAGAAAAAGTAGTGATAGTAATATCTTAGTTGTCACTTGCTGCTTGATTACCATCTCATAGTGTCTGCTGGTGAGGAGAGCGAGGGCATCTTTGCTGAGTGGTTTTGGTGGGTGTTGGCTGGAGGTGACACATGTCAAGGTGGTAGCAGGGGAGGCTTCACGTCTCAACTCTCTCACATGCCTGTTGGAAGCCCAGAGGAGAACTGCCACCCAGTCCTTAGCGGGTACTCTTCAAGAAAGCTGCCTCATGGCAGGATACCTTCCAAGAGAAGGCGTAGTTCAAGGGAGACTCAGAGAGAACTCCCAGGATGGAAATCATCCCACTGCATTACCTAATCTTGGGAGTGAAATCTCACCTCTCATGCTTTATTCTGTTCATTGATCTAGTTAATTAATTCAGTCCATCCTCAAGGGGAGGATGTTACCTAAGGGCAGGGATCATGAGTACTGTCTTAGAGGCTTTCCACAGTTACTAACTACCTTCCCTGAGAAACTTGGAACAGGGCCTGAACACAGCGGTGATGCGGATGCTGGCCCATGACGTTTCTGAGGACGTGGTTTACATCAGCTTTATGTTAAGGATGATGATATTAAACGCTCATCTCTGCTGAGAAACCACTGAGTGCCAGACGCTATGCCCAGGGCATCACTTGGCTCTTTTCACTTTATCCTTACAGTAACTTCCTCTCCGTGGGGACCAATACGTATCTGTCTTACAGATAAGGAAACTGAGGCACAGGCAGCAGAGATCTCTGAAATTCCCTTCTCCATGGGATGACTCGTGATCCATGTTTTTGTCCTACTCACTACTGCATGTTAGGTCATGATTCCCACCTCCCTGAATATATAGACAGAGAGAGAACCCAGATAGACAGGCAGAAAGACAGACAGACAGGCCAGCGGTTGCTATTCCAGCTGCTCTGTCTGCCTGTGAGTGCCTGGGGATAAGGAAACTTTGCCCTCGTGGGCAGATATGGGGGAAGTATTCAACACAGTTTTGAGGCAGATGTATTATAGTTCACGGTCATGGTCCCCAGTGGGCACAGCCGTATTGCAGCCACACACACCAACGTCTTTGCTCTTCCCAACCTCTCCTCTCAAACCAATTTATCGCAATGAATAAACTTCATTCCAAGTTATTGGAATGAAACCTCACTTCACAAGCAAATAAAGAGGCAATAAATAGCCAAGCTCTGGATTTGTTGCTGCCCCAGCTTACTGTACATTTCCATTCATTGAGTCCATTAAAGCTTAAAACCGAGCCTTTTGGAAAGGAAGAGAAAGCCCGCCGCACCAGACAAGGACTGCGAGTGGAAAATGCAATTCATGTGAGCTGGTGCAGAGCCAACGGAGCTCAAATTAGATGATTCATTAAGCAGTGCTCTGTATGCTGTCGGGGTAAACGGAGACAGAGAGGACTCTGGGAATGCCCATCATGCACCTGGCTGATGGTTAGTTACTAATTGCCCTCTCTGTGCCATGCCTGGCAGAAAATGGCACACAGGACATAGACACCCATCTCCTCAAGGCTATAGCAGTCAGGTGGGAGTAGGCAAGTGGTGATTTAAATAATGCAAATTATTTAGGCAGAGGATATTTGGGATTCCATGGGAGCAACAGGCAGGGAAGGATTCCTGGAAGAAAGGTTGTTTAAGTTGAGGTCTGCCAACCAAGGAAGAGTTGACAAGTAGAGGCAGAGCAGGGGACAGTTTACCCAACATTAAGTTTAAAAGCATCTAAACCCATGATGTATCTGTAGATATATAAGGTGTGGTTGAAGATAAGATGGCAAAGTGGGGACCAGAAAAACAGAGCAGAGAGGTGGTGGGCTAAAAGGGAGCCTGGTGTTCAGAAAATAATGAGGCTTGTAAGCCATATTAAGTATTTGGGGTTCTGTAACAAGTATACACTGGTACATTTTATCTTTTAGCATATTTTTATTTTTAATTGACATATAGTAATCGCTCATATTTATAGGATTTATGCATTTTAAGGCAGTGGAATAAAATTGATCCTTTCATTCACCAGCCTTGCTCATAATTTTTTTTTATTGGAAAGCTTTGGAAATACTTTTAAATCATTGATAATGTATTAGGAAACCTCGGAGTGTGTATGTCTGTGACATGTGAGGGTGCCGATAGAAGCCATATGGCATGGTTGATAAGATTCAACTTTGGGAATCTGAGATTTCTCAGTTTGGATTCTAGCTCATCCAATTACTTCATTTGTGATTTGAGGGAAATTTCTTAGGCTACTGGAGTCTACATTAATTATTCCATATGAAAAATGGGCATCATCCTAATATTTAACTCATGCAGCTTTTGCAAGGATGGGTTTACTATGCTGAGTAACATTATTTCAAATCTAGAGGCTGGAAACAGCATGCATGTGTGGTCTCACAGTCTCTGGGATCTGGGCAGGATTTCGCTGGGTCCTCTGCTGGGAATCCCACAGGGTATCAGCAAGGGCTGGGTTCTCATCCAACTCTCACCCAGGACTGCATCTGCTTCCAAGCTCCCTCCGATTGTTGGCGGAATTCATTTCCTTGTGGCTGTGGGATTCGGGGCAGCTCTCTTTTCTCAATACAGAAAATGGGGATTGAGACACACTTATACACACCACCAGAGAAAAAAACTCCAGAGAGAAACCCCATGAAGAGAGAAAGAGAGAGAGAGAGAGAGAGAGAGAGAGAGACAGACAGACAGACAGACAGACAGAGTGACTGACTGACTCACTGACTGAGAGACTCCAGCAAGAGAATTGCTGTAATCCTTTGTAATCTCAGTCATGCAATCACAAACATCCCATCACCATATTCCATTGGTTAGAAGCAAGTTGTAGGTCTTGCCAGTGCTCGAGGAGGGATTATAATAGGCATGAGTGCCAGTGGGTGCAGATCCAGAAGGGAAGCCCCCTTTAGGTCAGTATGCCAGACAGATCTAGTCAAATTACATGCAGAAAGAAAGAATGGAAAAATGGACCTTGGCGCAAGGCACGGGGAGACCTTACTCAAGTCTGTGAGCTGCCATCGGCACAACGATGGTGCCACCTGAGAAAGATGGGGTAGACTGTGTCTGCAACTGTTACCAAAGATGTATTGAGTGCTTTGACTGGTGAGTTCGGTTCAGCACAAGAGATTCATAAGAGAGAGAGAGAGGAAGGTTACCTCTCTCAGATGAGGTGTTCTGTATATGAGTAAAACCCACTGCCTAAAAGATAGGTCACATCTACCAGCACATCAAATGTCACAATGTCTGTGTTCTTGGTCTGAGAAAGACAGTGTATGTGACACTTAATAGAAGACAGTGCAAAAATCCCACCCATGAGCACCTAGAGTGCATTAGGCCATTCATGTGTGTATACGTGTGTGTGTCTGTGTATGTTTACGCTGACCTTTTTGTATGTATATAAGTCATTGATTAAGCTATATTCTGCCTCTACCTGGTGAAATAATTTATTGACTCATTAGACTCTTAATCACTAATCCATGATGCACGTGATGCTGGGCTTTGAGAACCAATAGTAAAACATGTAATAAATGAAATTACATTATTGTGGCAGACAGGACAAGTAAACTGGCAATTAAAAAGCTCATGAGGAGTTCTAGTTTGAATGAAGATAGAGCCTATTCAAGATGACCGTATCCTGTCTCTTCCACTCACTATCCATCAGAATACCCTTCAGAGCAGAGAAACTTAGCAGGGACACAGAGGGGCATTACTTAGTGATAGGAGGGTCAATTCCTCAAGAGTAGGGGACCATCCTAAGTATATATGTACCAAATTATTGTTGTTGTTTATTGTTGTTAGGTGCCATCGAGTAGGGTCCAACTCATAGTGATCCTCATAGGGTTTTCAATAGTTGAGGGCTTTCTCATTCTAGAAGAATTGAGCAAATGACACATTCAACCAACAAAAAAGTCACTGAAATGTATAATGCAGTACATCCAACAACCAGAGAGGCCCATTCAGCTAAAACCCGCCTAGGACCTTCACCAGGGTGAACCATATGAGCGTCTGATCCCATTTGATTTCGGAAGCTAAGCAACTCAGCAGGGCCAGGTCTGGTTCATTCTTGGATGGGAGACAGCCTGGGAATACTGGGTGCTGTAGGTTTGGAAGAAGGACTTGGCAGCCCACTCCCAAAACAATCCGCCATTAAAAACCCTATGAATAGTAGAGAAGCACTGAGATCGATCTGGGCATGGCACATTGTTGGGGAGTGTTTCATTCTGTTGTACATAGGATCGCTATGATTCACACCCAACTTGATGGCACTTAACAACAATAGGAAGGAAACCTTAACAAATTTAAAATATTTGAAATCAGGCTATGCTTCTCTCACACAATGAAATTTAATAAGTATGCTATAACATAAAACCAACAGGAGTATTTTAAAACACTTGGAAATTAAATAAGAACACCCAAATAATCCATAGTTTGAAATGGAAATTTCCAGAAAAGTTACATGTTAATCTAAAAGAAAATGAAAATACATTATACAAAATATGTGATATGAAGCTAATGGTGCTTTAGGACTTAAATGTTGACATCAGACATATGTTCTCAAATCACTAATCTAAGCCTCTGTCGTAAGATACAAGAAAACAAAACCAAAATGAAATAAACAGAAAAACAAAACAAGTAGCAGACAGGAAATCCTAAATATAAGAACAAAAATCAATGAAATTAAAAATAGAAGAGAATAGAAAAAATCAAACTAAGGTTGATTCTCTCAAAGTATGTTGTTGTTAGGCACTGTAGAGTCGGTGTCCGACTCATAGCAACTCTACGTACAACAGGTAAAGCACTATTGTTGGTGCTTCTCAGGTATTCATAGGGTTTTCAATGGTGAATTGATTTTTGGGTGTGGACTGCCGGTCCTTCTCCCATTTCAAAGTATAGTCATCCTTTATTATCTGTAAGGAGTCATTGTAGGACCTCTGTGCAGATACTGAAATTCAAGGATGCTAAAATTCTTTCTGTCTAATGGTGTAGTATTTGAGTATGACCTAAGCACATTCTCATATATACTCTAAATCTCAGGATTACTTAGCACCTAATACAGATATTATATCAAAAGCTATTTTATTTCCAAAACCATTAAAGACTCTCTTGAGTCAATGAGCTGATACCCAATACAACATATCTAATACACTATAAATATATAATACAATAAAAATACTGTGTTAATAGTTACTATACTCTATTGGCTTGAGAATAATGAAAAGGAGAAAAAAACCTTCACTTGTTCCCTACAGACACAATTTTTTAAATAAATACTTTTGATGTGTGATTGGTTCCTTTTGTGGATACCAACCCTGCAGATATAGGGTGCTGATTTTATATTCACACTTTTATAATGATACTTTGCAAGTATAGGTTACTAATAGCTTATGAAATATACTGTTTTATATTTAGAATTTGCAATATAAGGAGGCCACTCATGAGTTTCAAGTGAGACTATGACGTGGTCACACAATCCAGTTTGTGTTTTAAAGAAGGTCACATAGCCTGCAGGGGAGACCAGAAAGGAGAGAGGCAGTCATATGTTTTAGCCAGTGCTGCATCAGCAAAATTCTTCTCCATAGATCTTTATGCATATGCCGTCTATTTATCTTTTTTTAAGAATGGAATTACTAGGTCAGAGCATATGTATTCTGGAATGTTACCTATATATTCACATGACCCTCCAAAATGGCTTCAGTGTTTTATATGTTGACCAAGTATTAAGAGTCTTTAAGGGGCTTATGGGAGAAGGACCTGGCAACCCCCTCCCAAAAATCAATCTGCCATTGAAAACCCTATGAACAGCAGAGAAGCACTGAAAATAGTGTTTCCCCTGTTGTACAGAGGGTCTCTATGAGTCGGATACCGACTCGCAGCACCTAACAACAACAACAACAACAACAAGGGGCTTATAAATAAAACAGATTTGGATAAATATCTGTAACTTTAAAACATGTACCGCATGCTTCTGTATTCCTTCCATATATAGTTACTATACTATATTCCTTCTTCAGTTCCTTCCCTCTATCCTCTACTTCGGGCTGGGATTTAGCTCAGTGGGTAGAGCGCTGCGCTGCAGTCTCTGAGGTCCCGAGTTCAATTCCCAGCACCGCAAAAATGGGAGAAGGGCCTGGCAATCCACTCCCAAGGCAATCCCGAAACAGTCAGCCATTGAAAACCCTATGAGGGTCGCTATGAGTCGGATACCGACTTGACGGCACCTAACAACAACAACAA
>VMDO01011710.1:0-65461 GCA_007922755.1 Pedetes capensis
CCCATCCATAGATGATTGGATTTTTAAATGTGGTGTGTATATATAATGGAATATTATTTAGTCGTAAAGAATGAAATTGTCATTGCAGCAAAATGGATGGAACTGGAGATCATCATTTTAATCAAAATAACCCAGACTCAAAAAGAGAAATACTGCATGTTCTCACTCATATGTAGGAGCTAGATCTACCTTAAAGAAAAAATACATATATATGTGTGTGCATATATATACATATATATACATATACATATATATGTGTGTGTGTGTGTGTGCATATATATATATATATATATATATATATATATATATTCATACTTATTTAAGATTGGAAAATACACTTTGACCCAATACAAGGGGGTTGAGGGGTAGGGATTAATGGATGGAGTGGATGATGGGGCAAGAGGAAGTGGGAGAGAGAACAACTTAGAGGGGTAAAGAGGGAGAGAAAAAGTGAAAAATGGAGGATGCAACTCAATGATAACTCATAAAAACCATGGTAGAACCCATAATTACATGCAACTATCATTGTATGTTAATAAAATTTTTTTAATTTAATTTAATTACTTTTTTACTTTTTTCTGTAAAATATTTAAGGAAATGAAAGTATAAACAATTCTGATTTGATAATTGCATAATGAATACAAAAACTAAATTATCACTGTGTCCCATTAGTATGTATAATTAAAATACTAATTAAAAATGAAAAATAAAATAAAATAAATTTGTTTTAGATAAGGAAATAGGCAGAAGAAGGACCCAGCAACCCACTCCCAAAAATCAAGCAGCCTTTGAAAACCCTATGCATATTAGAGAAGCACTGACAATAGTGTTTCATCTGTTGTACATAGGGTCACTATGAGTTGGACACCAACCCGATGGCACCTAACAACAACAAAAGAAGGAGGCAAGTAAATTTCACATAGTAAATAGTCATTATCACTCCTAGTTGAATGTTATTGTAAACAAAACCTTTAACAACAAAATTAATAAGACAAAAAATGACATAGTATAAATAAAATTTTTAAAGGAATACAGCACAATTAATCAGAATTTATATTAGCCAGGAGGCAATGTAATTTCATCTTCATAATATTGAAACAGTTAACCTAGAATTCCAAGCCAAGTGAAACTATCTTTCAAAAATAAAAATAGAGCCAAGCACCATGGTACACACATGTAATCCCACTGACTTGGAAGGTTAAGGTAGAGGTCAGAGGTATCCTGAACAACTTAGCAAGACCCTTTCTCAAAATAAAAAAGGGGCCAAAGGTACTGTTGAGTGGTATAGTTCTTGCCTAGCATGAGTGAGGCCCTGAGTACACTGTAAATAAATAACTGTAAATAAATAATAAATAAATCTATAAATAAATGAATATAAATAAAATACCTTTTCAGACAAGAAAAAGAATTCTAGAAGAATTCCTTCCAAAAGGCTTATATTAAATATTAAGGGAAGTTATTGAGGCAGAAGGAAATAATATCAGGTGAAAAGAAACTTTGCTCTCAAAGGAATAAAAATGCTAATAATAGTAAATATGCAGTATATATGAAAAATATTTTTCTCATTTTTAAGTTTTTATGAAATATAATTTGACTATCTCTAGTAAAAATTGAAATAATATATTCTGGGTAGGGTATAAAATATATATTCTAATAGGTAAGATGTATTGTAGACTCAAAGAGTAGCAGTCAAAAAACATGTACTCTTTGAAAAAGATATATTTTAAAAAGTAAAGGCAAGCCAAATCATAAACTTGGAGAACATATTTGCAATATTTACCATGTATTTGTCCAAAGACTTGTGCCCTGAATATATGTTGCTGTTGTTAGGTGCTGTAGAGTTGGGTCCCACTCATTGTGACCCTCACAGAGTTTTCCATGGCTGGTTGTTTTGGCAGTGGGCTGACAGGTTCTTCACCCACCCTGAATATGTAGGGGGAGAAAAACACAAAACAACAAAAGTAGGTGAAATATTTGATTTCAAAAGAGAAATATATGAATGCCCAATAAGCACATGGAAAGATATTCAAAATCATTGGTCATCCAAGAAATACAAATTAAAACCTCTGAGAAACCAGCTCACCCTTCTCTGAAGGTCTAGAATTTAAAGGACAGACAATACCAAGGTTGGTGAGAAAGTGTAACAACTAAAACTCTCATGGGTACTATAAAATGGTAAAACCAATTTAAAATGATTTAACGTTTTCTTTAGAGCTAAAAATACAGTTTCCATATGATCAAGTAATCCTGCTCTTAGATATTAACCAAGAGAAATAAAGCTAATGTTTACAAAAGAGTTATATACAAATATTTTTGGCCACTTTATGCAAAACATCCAGAAATTGGAAGCAACCCAAATGTCCATCAATAGGTGAATTAATCATTCAATGAAGAGGAGTATATCTATGTGATGGATTACTATTGAGACATAAAAAGGAACCAACTACTATTGGAAGCAACATGTGCATAAACTTCAAAAGCATCATGCCAGTGACAGTTTCCAAACACAAAAGATTGCTATCATAGTGTATGATTATAATTGTCTAACATTTCTAGAAAAGGAAAACTGTAAGGACAAAAATATAGAGTTACTGTTGCTGGGAGCTGAGATGAGAGAATAGATATTGACTTCAGGTCAGCACAAGAGATAATTTTAGAACAATCAAATTGTACATTTAAATTGGTAAATTTTATTTTATGTAAATTTTACTTCAATGATGTTGATTTATAAAGTAGAGTCTGGCTTCTGGGTAATGAACAGATGTGGAAGAGGAGAGGCAGGCAAAGGGGGGATGCAGGGAGAACAATTCAAAGATTGCTGCAGTTATTCAGGTTTACAAAAATCCAGGAAAAATTATACTAGTAGTAAGGTGAAAGTGTTGAGAAGCAGTGATAGTCTAGAGACATTTCAAAAGTACAGTTGGTAGATTTGCCAATGGACTAAATTTAGGTGGAAGTAGAAAGAAATTTTTGTCCTGAGATACTGGAAGACTTATCATTTACTAAAATGGGCAAGACTTGGGGAGTCAAAGGTATGAGGTTGCAGAGTTCAATGTTGGACATGTGAATATGTAGTGCTCATTTGGTAACACAGTGGCAATATCGAGAGCTTTCATGTTCAGGCACACATAAAGAAGATGAAGATAATTTGAGAATAATTACCACATACTTTGTATTTAAAATCACAGTAATGACTGCTATGACCAAACAAGTGAATATATGGAAAGTAGAAGTCTGAGGATTAAGTCGTGAGGATTTCATTTTTAAATACAAAAAGAGAAGAAACTAGCTAAGAGGAATCAGAAGACAAGAAAGCTAGAGACAAGTAATGGAAATACTTATAGGAAGGAATGATCAACATGGTCAATTCTTCTGATATATGAGCAAGATGATGTCTAACTAGGTTATAAAAATATGAATACAAATTATCTAAGATGCCATTTCTTACCCATCAGAATAGCAAAGATCTCACTGGAGAAGTTTTTACATAAGAGGAACTATTATACTTTCATGGGGGAAATGCAAATTTCCTTAGAGGGAATATTTTTGTATTTTTTAGTAAATTATGTATATATTTGCCTTTTGACCCATAACATACTACTCAGGAATATATTCCAACAATATTTTGGCAAAAATACATAAATTTTGTGAAGTAAGTAAGCAACATGCCCTAGTTTGGATCTTCAACAGCTGGTATATTGAAGATTTGATCCCTGGCCTGTGGTGCTATTGGGAGGTAGGTCATGTAGGGAGCATAACTGAAGAGGACTATGGGGCCACAATCTCTCTTTGTCTCTGTTTCCTGGCCACAATGAGTTAAACAGACCTCCCACACACATTCCCACCACGACCACTTATGCTGCCACAAGTCCAGAGCAACAGAATGAATTGCCTATGGTCTAAAACTCGTGAAATCATAAACCAAAATAAATCTTTTCTTCTTTTAAGGTGATGGTTGTTGTTAGGTGCCGTGGAGTAGAGTCCAACTCATATTGACCCTATGTACAACAGAATAAAACACTACCTGACAGTGTGCCATGCACACGATCTTTTTTGTTTGAGCTCATTGTTGCAGTCACTGTGTTTCTTCTCATTTTGAGTCACACCACATCAGCAATGGAGGTCCCAGGGACCTTATTCTATTCCTGTCATTAAAGTCACCACACTTTGAGAAGGCAATTCTTCTTCAGTGGTTTCCTTGAATGTTTTCCAAACTGGGGGGTACTCATTTTCCAGCACTATATTTGACAGTGTTTCTTGGCTATTCATGGGGTTTTCAATGGCTAATTTTTGGGGGAGTGGGCTGCCAGGTCCTTATCCTTAGTCTGACTTAGTCTAGAAGCTCAGCTGAAACCTGTCCACCATGGGGGTCTTGCTGGTACTGAAATACCAGTGGCATAGTTTTCAACATCACAGCAATATTCAAGCCCCCACAGCATGACAGACTCACAGACACATGTTGGTTAAGTTGATTAGGTCAGATATTCTGTCACAGTAATGAAAAGCTGACTAAAACAGCAGAACAACAATCTCTTTTCTTCTTTTATGTGGAAATGTTCTGGGAAAGAAAACAACCAGTCAAATCTCCTTATAAGCCAAATCATGACAAAACTTCTGACAAGCAAACTAATGATATTTGCTAGCAAGGTCCTTATCTCTGGAATACTTTTAGCAGGATGTATTTGGTTGAAGATTGTTTATGATTTAAAAAGTGGGTATTTATTTATGGAACATGGGTCATTTGAAAATAATACATAAGTCATGCCATTATCTGAATAAAAATGGACATGTGCATTGAGGGAAATATAGCCTCTTTGGTGTGAAGTTCTGTATCTGAGAAGATGGCTCATATTGTCTGCCTTTGTTTACAAGGGATATTGCCTGAGTCTACTAATCACTCAGTTTTAATTGGCCATACTAAATGAGAAATCCTGGAATTGAACAAATCCTCCTCCATGGTAAACATTAAGTAGTACAGAATTCCAAGAGGGCAAAAATATATCACTGTTCTAATTAAGGAAATGGCGGAGGTGGGAGATTTGATTTCTACTTCTCCTTTTAATCATTCTGATAGCTACTGCATAAGACAGATGGCTCCTAGAAATAAACAATAGAATGTTGAGGATCATCCGAGGTGGGATCCTCTGATTGCTTCAGCTACACCAAAGATAGTGAAGACCAGAAGCAGTGTAACAGGCTAAGGAAGCTGATATGCTTTCCTGCACTACTAATGCCTTCTTTTCAATCTCAAGTTCAGAGTCCAGGTTCATTTTTCATGTTCATGGTTTAGACATCAGTGTGATTTTACTATACTACTACAGTGATGTGAATTTCCTGGTATATTACCATAATCTAAGAGGTTCTAGATGATTACTGGACTTAACATTAAGAACAACTTAGTGCACTGCATTGATGTTATGACTCTTTACAGGAAGATGCTCAAGAGGGAATTAAGAACCCCAATGAGCAAGCAGCTAAAAGCCAAGTCCAGTACAATCCGAGAAACTGCTGAAGCAACTAGAGACATGAAAAATAAGTCATTGTTTCTCACCGACTCTTCTAACAAGCAGGAAGCTCAGAGTTAAGAGAGAATTTTGGCAAACTCCCATTAGTCCTAAAAGAATAGTGTTACATTCTGTCACAAAATCATAAAAAGCAAATGTTATCTTAGGTGGAGTCCTGAGAAGAAACAAGCACTGACAGTGTTAGATACAGGATGGTGATACTGGGACTCCACCACAACCTTATGATCCAATTGTTTATAGGATACTACAATATCTGCCCTTAGAATGTATACAGATTTGAAGCCTATGGGAGAAATCAAATATGGCTACTCAGCAAAGACCTCTTGGATTTGGGACTTGAAAACTAATGGAGGGAGCTGCTCATTATAGCCCACTTGAAAAACAAATGCTATCTTATTTCTGGGAGTTGGTCAAAACTGTCCCCACCACAAACGAGAATCAAATAATTCTGAGGCAAATGTCAGCCATGCCTTGAATGTCAGAGACATGGAAGAGACAGCACAGCAAAGCTGACAAAGAGGAAGTGTTACATAGACAAGAAGTTCACTAAGGTGCAATATTCAGGGGGAACGCATTGCACACATGGACCAGTTTGCCAATGGAAACAATAGCTGGCCAAGGATCTCCCTTTCTGACACTGGTCCATGATCCAAACTCTGATTCTTCCCCAGTTGGGACAAAGTACATGCCTGGCTCACTGATGGGAATCTCTGGCTTAGTTTGGCAATCGGCACTTGTATGCCTTACTGACAGAAAAAACTTTGAAGAAAAAAAAGCACTGGACTAAGTCCGAAAATTTAGCAGAGTTGTAAACCACCAATTTAGCAATTAGAGAAGAATTATGTTCTTGATCTCAGTGGAACATTTGGATATTTACAGACTTTTGGCTGATGCCAATGGCAAATGGGTTCTAGATGACTGGATAGTAAAGCATACCCCACATGGAACTCAATTAAGGAATTCTCTGTGGGAATTACAAATTAAAGTGGGTCATGTGGACACTCAAGAAAGTTGAAATGCTAAAGCAGAAGCCTTACTCAGGTTCCTGAGCTAGCTACATAGCTACCTCTTGAAACCACCAGCCAAGCAGCTTCAGCTGTAATGTTGTTGTTGTTAGGTGCCGTGGAGTCGGTATCCAACTCATAGCGACCCTACATACAACAGGCGAAACACTGTTGTCAGTGCTTCTCTGCTGTTCATAGGGTTTTCAATGGCGAATGGATTGAGTTTTGGAAGTGAGTTGTCGGGTCCGCCTCCCAAGCCTACAGCACCTGGTGTTCCCAGGAGGTCTCCCATCCAAGTACTAACCAGGCCCGACCCTGCTTAGCTTCCGAGATCTGGGATCAGATGCCACAGGGCTATGGCTGCAGGCCCAACTGTAATAGCAACACTTATCTTCCCTGGCAGGGGACAGATGATATATAATGGTACCTCTAAAAAACCTACTCTGTCACACCTGAAACAAATCAGATGGAATCCAGAATTTACTGACTGGACTTTGGTCACTATACCTATAATAGAAAATATGGTCTATGGAAAGGAATCATTTCTATTTGAAAGTAATAGTATGATCCTGGAATAGTAACTCATGTATGCTGTACCAAATATCATTTAAACACCTCTCCCACACAAATTATGTGTTTATTTATACCATGAAATAAAATGTGAGACTTATGTAAGCAATGATTCTCCCAGATGAAAAAATAGTTGAGGAAATAAATCTCCCAATAGAAGGAATTCCTATGGAAATTTGTTGGTCAGAGAGGGAAGTGAATTTGACTTTAGAAAAATCGTATATTTAAGTTAAATGCTCCTGCGCACACATTAAAAAATGTTTCAAATACATGTAACGGAGAAAAAAGAGAATTTGAATTAGTAGAAGAATATCAAAAGATATATGGAACAGTATGATCATTAATGGGCAGGGGTTTAGCTCAATTGGTAGAGTACTGCTCCGCACTCTCTGAGGACCCAGATTTGATCCCTAGCACCACAGAACAAGAGAAAGACATGGCAATCCACTCTTGAAGCAATCTGGAACCAATCAGCCATTGAAAATTCTATGAGGGTCACTGTGGGTTGGACCTGACTTGATGGCACCTAATATAGAGGGACTGTGTACTCTTCAATAAATCATTTCTGTGGCCATCACCATTAATAGGTTTATGTTTTGTGTAAAACTTCACAGAAACTGAAAAGACAAATCATGAAAAGATACCTGAGAAATACATGGCAAAGCAATACTGAGTGAGATCAGAAGGTGGACTGGGAAGAGAGTGATTAAAGCTGCAGGCCTGTCATCTGTTCCTTTCCAGTTACCATGAAACACTCTTTGGGACAGAAAAAAGACAAGTGTCCCACTCTCATAAACGTGCTAACCAACTTTCTCTCTTTCATTTTTAAAAAATTATTGAGTTTGCATACAGTAAAATGAGTTTCATTATGGGATTTTCAGATAATTGGGTCACGTACTTTGCACTTATTCTCTCCCTCATTCCCCTACTATGTTGTTCCCCCGACAAAAAGCTTATGTTTTGATGGGGAAAGGGGAATACCTAAATATATAAATCACATATATCTGTTTTATTCTCTATAAATAAAATTAAATTGATGGTTACCTTCTTTTAGTTTTTAAGAGACATCAGAGACACATTTGGGTGTGAGCAACCCCACCAAATCTTCTCCAGTGACTAATCATTGAGACTCTTTTGGTCATTAACCAGTTACCCAAGACAATACAATGAATAACTAAAGTATTTAAAACATTTTCTAGGGCTAGGTAGGTACCTCAGTGGTACAGTGTTTGCCCATAGTGCATCAGGTCCTGGGTTGGATCCTCAGTACCATAAGTCCTTTTTTCTTTAAATGTTTAAATTAATTAATTTCTAATGTTTATGACCAGATCCATAATAGAATAAACCCTTTAAAATGCATACACTTCAAACATGACATACTCTGATATTTTGTTATATTGACTTAATCGATTACCATCCACTATATGGATTTTGAAACTCACTCCTGATAAATTTGCAATGATGTACTCTTTGAAAAGTTATTGATACAAATTACTCTACTTCATTATTTTTGAAAGTTGTTTCTTTCAAGAGGATAAAAGACCTATCACTGTACAAAAAATAGAATATTAGTCCATTTATCTTTACTATTACAAAGTATCTGAAGCTAGGCAAATTTACAAAGAGAAGATACTTATGCAGCTCCCAGTCTTGGAGGCTGCAACCACATGATCAGGTGGCCCCATTGGTTCAGGGTTCAGGCTCTGGTGTGGGCCTAACAGTGGATGGCAACATGGTGGATCATGTGGGAATGAGAGATCACGTGGCAGGACACGAAGCCAGAGAACAATTTTGGCATCAGACTCAGGCTTTTATAACAACCTGTTCTTTTTGAGAACTCACTCCAGAAAACCAGCATTCCCTTCTGAGGGCATGCTCTCAATGACCTAAGGACCGCCCCTATTCTCCATCTCTTAAAGGTTTCATCAACTTCCACAACACTATATTGGGGACTAAGCTTCCAACACTTGAACCCTTGATTGGGGGGACACCATATTCAAACCACATCATATAGACAGGGAAGTAGTTTCACTCACAACTTTTAGGTTTTCTCACAAGTGGACAGTAGGGAGATCATTTAGAATAAACTACTGCTAAATTAATCAGCATCTGATATGTAAATCTGGAAGGCTAGCATAGTTATTATGAGATATTCAAGAGTGTGAAGTTTGGGGTGCCAAAGTTTCCAAGTCTTCTGAAGCTTGTCCTTTGATCTTCAAAAAAATTAAAAAAAAAAAAAACAAGATAGTAGAAGCATTTAATAAGGATGAAGTGTGGGTTTTCTTCATTGCTAACATTCTACTACAATGTGATTCATCCTCTAAGCATGAGAAAGCCTAAAACAGTTGCATTCAGTTTAGCCATTAGTTCACCACCAAAAAACATCTGCTATGATGATAATTTTCATGTGAGATTATTGTAATAAATGCTGCTCTAGAAAGGCTTAGGAGAAATATGTCTCCCTTGGTAAGTGGCTCATTAGTAAGGAGTGGCTTGAATACTCATCTTTATGAGTGTTTCATTAAAAATTGATGAGATCATGGACTTTTTTTCCTCCATAGTGTTTTTATTTACAGAATCAGGAAGGAAGTGATTTTAGTTTAATAGCATTTTTGTAAATGAATCATCAAAACTCAAAGAGGCAGTGGCAGAGTAGTCAAATGCCTTCTCTTGAGAATCAAATACCCTGAGTTCAAATCTGCTGCTTCTTAATTATGTAATATGATACAATCTCTGTAGGTCTTAGTTCCCCAAACTTTAAAAATACACATTCTAAGAATATTTCTTTGAGGTTGCTGTCAAAATTGCATGTAAAGTTATTATGGCTCCTAAAAAGTAATAAGTATTCAAGAAGTATTAGATAGTTTAATTAGGTGCACATGGTCAAGGAGTTAGAATAAAATAAAAAATTACTGTGGAAATACAGGACACTCAGTATTTCTACTATGTGTGCAAAAGTATACTCCTCATAATATTATTTTACTTTTTAGGATTTTTTTCAAATTTCATCTAAACACATACATTTATATCTAGTACAATTTTTAATTCTTGGAATGTTCAGACTTTAATTTATAGTTTGGTTTCCTATTTCAGGAAAGCTACATCTTCAAAAGATTTATTCTGGTTACAGCAATGTTTTTAGGGCATTGTTATAAACATGGGTTTTTAGCACATGATTGGGTCACAAATACTACTTAACAGGTATCCCTGGTAATAGGATGCCAGGAGAAAATCAGCTTTTACTAAGCCCTGCATTATCTGTGATTTTTTTTCAGGAAGACAAAGTAAAAAATTGATAGAAAGCCCACAAAACTCTCTCAAGAGCCAATGATACAACTACATTTTATTATCATTCAAACAAATTGTAACTAAAATGTAGTTTGGCAGTATTTTTATTTCCCTTTTTATGTATTGGATTTATAAATAGCAGACACAGAGTGAGAAGATGGCAGACAGATAGCATATGCCTTCTGTCCCAGAGTAGAGGGAAGCCTTGATTAAGGGTTTGGAGCTCACAGTGACTAGATAGAAACAGTGATAGTTTAGATTGGGAGACAGTGGAGGGAACCCGACGAACATCAAAAGCACGGATCTGGCTCCAGAGGACCTACACAGAGGACAGCAGCTGGGTCACCATTTCACCATTTCACAGATGGCGGACAGAATCCCGGAAACTCGGAGGGACTTCACGCACATATCAATGGGGGCCTGGACCCAACACCGTGTGCAACCCTGGCATCACACCATCACCCTGCCCATGGGAAACAGACTACAAGCTCCGGGTGAGTCAGTTTGAGGTGGCCAACGGAATCGCCATCTCTAGAGGTGCACGCAGCACAGCTGGAGTCGCTGGGCTGGTATAGGACCCTCATGCAAGAATATAGGGTCAGATCCATGACAGTTCATATGTGAGGGTACAGGGAGTGATCGCAGAGGGGCCTGGGAAACCGGTGCCACTGGAGCGCAACGAGAGCTGCGGTATGGCTCCCTCCCTCCTGCTGTGGCAGGACAGTTGTGCGGATGCAGTTTTCACAGACTTATGGGCACACGTACATCTGGATCCCAGACACACCAGAGGTGATTCTATGTCATCCCACTGCACTGTGGACTAGGCTGGGGTTTGTGGAGGTGTGGAGGTTGTGTAGGTGACTGAGTCCCATGCAGGCAGAGTGTGGCCAATTCCACAAACAGTGCAGAGTGGTGCAATTAGTCCCAGAGCAGTTTCCAGTGCAATCATCGCGCAAGGACAGACCTGCTGCAGATTCCCACCAGGGTGGTTGGATAACATCCAGCCCACTGCAGGGGGGGGGGGGAGTGATGAGACCACAATGGGATCTGGACCTCCCAAGTGGACTTCCAAGTAGACAGAAAGCCTTGCAGTAAACATCCACAATAGCAGCCATATTCCCTCCATGCTGTAGACTTTGGGGTGGAGATCTCTGATTTGGGGAATTGGCACCCAAACTACGTGGGATCGGGAGAACTCCAAGGAGGCCCCCACAGGTTCCACTGACTCTCTAACAATACAACAGACATAGAATATTTTATGGGACAGACTCTATGGGCACTCAGTGTCCCATTAAACCCAGGGCGTTGTGGGGCTACCCAACACATCCACTCAATAGAGGGAACCTGTGCAGAAACCCTGCCACCTAACACAGCCTGCTTCCATGGATTGTGTGAAAACACTGTCACCCTGTGTTCCGCAGTGTTCACTTCATCCTTACTATCTCCACAGTTCAGATTCCACTTGTGAGAACATACAAGTGTTTGTGTGTGTGTATGAGCGTGTATGTGCGTGTTTTTCTTCTTTCTCTCTTTCTTCCTTTATTCTCTTCCTTTTTTCTATTCTCCTTCTCTTTTTCTTATGCTATATATGTGTTTTTGTTTTAGTTAATTATTTTATCCTTAAATTTTAGCCTCAATTTTAATTTTGACTGTAATTTCTATTAGTCTCTGTTCTCTACCTCCTCTTTCCCCCTCTTCTGTCACCAGATCCTTCCCCTTCTCACCCCCCAGAAGAGAAACAGAATCTATTGCCTCCCTAGCCCCCAACCCCTTTGGAGGAGGGCTGGTGAACTTTGGAGTAGGGCTGGTAAGAGCCCCACAGACTAAACAACTGAGAAACTACACAGCTGAGAATCACAAATAAAACACCAGAGGTTCAGTACCACACAATCTTAAAGGAATAACAGAGGGAGAAGTTCTGCACACTCAGGAGAGACAAATTCTATTTCCCGGACCATACTATGGGCAAACAAAGTAAACCTACAAAAAACACAAAGGGGTAGGATGGATCTGAAGGCCCCACAGACCAAAGGCCCCCAACAAATAACTCCAAGGAATCTCAACTCTTCAGAGATCTCGGAATTGGAATTCAGAGTTGTGGTTACAAATATGCTGAGAGAAATCAAAAGGAATACCACCAGCACCCTTAAAATCCTTGAAAAGAAGGTATCTCACCTGGAGTCCCTTCTATTCTCCCAGCTAGAAATGATAAAGAAAAATCAAGGAATGATCATTGAAATGCAAACTAAAATAAATGAATTGAATGCTGCAAAAGAATCCTTTTCATCGAGACTGGATGAATCTGAACTGAGGATTTCCAATTCTGAGAATGCCATACACGAACTTAAATACATACAGTCAGAAATGGAATCAATGATAAAGGAATTAAATAAAGATTTCCAGGAAAACTCAGATAGAATGAAAAAATGAAACTTAAGAATTCAGGGTGTCCCTGAAGGAGAGGAAAGATCCACCAGAGGTCTTCAAAATCTAGTATATGATATCCTCAAGGAAAACTTCCCAGAGATAATTCAGGATATGGATACATACACAACTGAAACATAGGACACCATCCAGATCAGACCAAAATAGGTCATCCCTGAGATATATTATTGCTTGAATGCTGTCATTAGAAACCAGGGAGGCTATCCTGCAAGCAGCAAGGCAGAAACCTCTTATTACATATAAAGCAAAACCTATTAAAATTACTGCAGACTTCTCCACATCAACATTGAAAGCTAGAAGGGAGTGGTCACAGGTGATTCACATCCTAAAAAAAAAATCTCCAACCAAGATTAATATATCCAGCAAAATTATCTTTGAAAACAGAAGTATAAGACATTTAATGGTATTGATGCAGTTAAATGATTTGCAACCACCAAACCAGCCCTGCAGAGGAATGTAAATCAATTATCACATCCAGGAGAGATAAGACAGCCCTATATAGGAAATCAAAGACTTGGTTCGCTGAGATTAGTGCAACCCAAGAAATGAACAAAGCAAACATGATTCATAAACCAGTAACAGGTAATGATTGGATACATAACAATAAATATTACTCAATAATCACTATTAACATAAATGGTCTTAACTCACCAATTAAGAGACAGAGACTGGCTAATTGGATAAAAAAACCTAAACCTTCAATATGTAGTATTCAAGAAACTCATCTAACTCACAAAGACTGCAATAGACTGAGAAGTAAGGGCTGGAAAACAGTATACCAAGCAGGGGGGAAACAAAAAAAGCAGGCGTTGCAATTCTAATATCAGATAGATTAAATTTTAGTCCAAAACTAATTAGAAGAGACAAAGGACACCACATTTTAATAAAAGGAACAATCGATCAGGAACCAATAACACTCCTAAATATTTATACCCCAAACACTGGGGCACCTAGCTTTACAAGACAAACCTTATGGAATATAAAGAACTTTACTGGACCAGAAACAATAATAATGGGAGACTTTGATACCCCAATTTTGTCAAGAGACAGGTCATCAAAATGAAAAATCAACAGTGAAACGTCGAATCTAATCTCCACCCTAAACCCGCTGGATCTCACAGATATATACAGAATATTTCACCCACATGATGAAGAATACACATTCTTCTCAGCTCAACATGGAATGTTTTCTAAGATAGATCATATGCTAGTCCATAAGAACTCCCTCAACAAATACAAAAAAAGTAGAAATTATTCCCTGTTCCTTATCAGACCATAATGGGATAAAATTGGCATTCAGGAGCAAGAATAATTTGAGAAACTTTACAAACTCATGGAGACTGAATAATACACTACTGAATGACCAAGGGGTTGTTGATGAAATAAAAATTGAATTTAAAAAATTCCTGCAATAAAATGATGATGAAAACACATCCTACCAAAACAAATGGGATACAGCAAAGGCATTATTAAGAGGGAAGTTTATATCATTAAGTGCCTTCACCAATAAAGTAAAGAGGAGCTGAATAAATGACCTAATGATGTATCTTAAAACACTAGAAATCCAACAAAAAATCAATCCTAAAAGGAACACCCAAAAAGAAATTCCAAAAATAAAGGGAGAAATTCTCAATTAGAATCCAAGGAGATAATTCAAAAAGTAAATAAGACTACGAGCTGGTTCTTTGAAAAGATTAATGAAATAGACACTCCTCTGGCCAATGTCATCAAAAAGAAAAGGGAAAAAATTAACATACTGTGGATTACAAAAGAAAACACGTTCATAACCACTGACTACAATTAAATACAGAAAATCGTCAGGGTTTACTATGAGAGATTATATTCCCAAAATATGAAAATGCAGAAGAAATGGACAAATTTATTAACATGTGTGACTTACCAAAGCTAACCCCAGAAGATATAACTGACCTTACATATACAGAAATAGAAAAGGTAATAAAAAGTCTCCCAACAAAGAAGAGCCCAGGTCCTGATGGATTTGCAGCAGAATTTTACCAAACTTTTAAAGAAGATATAATACCTGTCTTCCTCAAATTATTCCAAAAAATAGAAAAAGAGGGAACACTCCCAAATTCATTCTACAAGGCTACCATCACCCTGATACCTAAACCAAGAAAAGATTCATCTGAGATAGAGCACTTTAGACCCATCTCCCTTATGAATTTAGATGCAAAAATATTTAACAAAATTCTGGAAAACAGAATCCAGCAGCATATGAAAAAGATTACTCACCATGACCAAGTGGGATTTATACCACAGATGCAAGGCTGGTTCAACATATGGAAATCAATTAATGTAATCCAACATATCAAGAAACTGGCAAACAAAAACCACATGATTATCTCAATTGATGCTGAAAAGGCCTTCAACAAAGTTCAACACCTTTTCATGATAAAAATGCTGGAGAATATGATAGGTATAACAGGTAAATACCTGAATATCATAAAAGCCATTAATGACAAACCTACAGCCAACATTATATTAAATGGAGAAAAATTGAAACCATTTCCTCTTAGATCAGGAACAAGACAAGGATGTCCTCTCTCTCCTATTCTATTTAACATAGTAATTGAAGTCCTTGCCAGGGCAGTCAGACAGAGAAAGAAATCAAAGGGATACAGATTGGCAAGGAAGAGGTCAAATTATCCTTATTAGCAGATGATATGATTCTATACTTCAAAGACCCCAAATCCTCAACAAGAAAACTGCTAGAACTAATCAAGTCCTTCAGCAAAGTGGCAGGATATAACATAAACACACAAAAACCAATAGCTTTTCCTTACACCAACTGCAAACAGGAAGAGAAGGAAATTTCAGAAAAAATACCTTTCACGAAAGCCCAACAGAAAATTAAATACCTTGCAATCAATCTAACCAAAGACCCTTCAGATATCTACAAGGAAAATTTCAAAACACTAAAGAAAGAAATAGCAGAGGACGCTGAAAAATGGAAAGACCTTCCCTGCTCCTGGATAGGGAGAACTAATATAGTAAAAATGGCTATCCTACCAAAAGCAATGTATAGATTTAATGCAGTCCCCATTAAAATTCCACTGACTTTACAGAAATGGAAAAAATGATCCAAAAATTCATATGGAACCACAAAAGACCATATACAGCCAAAACACTCTTAAGCTGCAAAACTAATGCAGGTGGAATCACAATCCCTAACTTCAGGCTATACTATAGGGGTGGTAGCAAAAACAGCTTGGTACTGGCACAAAAATAGGCCTGAAGACATGTAGAACGGAAGACCCAGAAATACCTCAACACACCTATGGCCACCTTATTTCCAACAAAGGAGGAAAGCAAGTAAACTGGAAAAGGGGTAGCCTTTTCAATAAATGGTGCTGGAATTAAAACAACTCTGAGATTTCACCTTATACCAGTAAGAATGGCCAAGATCAATAAAACAAATAACAACAAATGCTGGCAAGGTTGCAGAGAAAAGGGAACACTCTTACATTGCTGGTGGAGCTGTAAATTGGTCCAACCACTGTGGAAATCAATATGGAGGTATCTTAAAAAACTACAAATTGATCTACCATATGACCCAGCTATAAAAATGTTGGGAATTTACCCAAAGGGAGATGTGTCATCATACCTCAGAGACACGTGCATCTCCATGTTCAATGCAGCACTTTTCACAATGGCAAGGATATGGAATCAACCAAAGTGCCCTTCAACAGAAGAATGGATAAAAAGCTATGGTACATATATATAATGGAATACTACTCAGCAATCAAGAAAAATGAAATAAGGACATTCGCAGCAAAATGGATGGAACTGGAGAAAATTATTTTAAGTGAACAAACACAAGCTCAGAAAGAGAAACACCATGTTCTCACTCATATGTGGGAGCTCAATCAAAATTATAAGAAGGAAAAAATCCTATACAAATGTCAGATCATAATAAAAGAAAAAAAGCTAAGAATGGTATTATTATAGGTAGTCTAGAAAATGCATGTAATAGTTCTGACAAGGTAAACAAAAGTTCACTATTTTGCCTTTTTCACCTTTTTCACCCAGACCATTGGCTAAGCAAGACCTTTTCACCTTCCTCTCACCCAGACAATCAGCAAGGAAACAGCTTGATCCTTTTGGCCCGGATCTTCGACCACCAACAAAGAAAGACCCTGTTCTTGCCCGGGCCACTGATGAGGAAACAGCTCTCCCCGCTCTCTCGCCCAGACCTTCCATGAGGAAAGAACACTCTCCTGCCATGACCATCAACAAGGAAAGAACCTGCTCTCCATCTGATCACCAAAGAAGCAAGAACTGTCTCCTTGTGACCACAGAGACCACCAACACAGGTGTTTGCCCCTGGAAGACAAAAGCGCCTGAGACTTTTCCTTTCTCCCATCTCCTCTGGCATCCCAAAGACCGCAGGAATCCAAGCCCCTTACCTGAGGGTCCCAAGTGAATTGTGTTTAGTATCTGTGTGCGAGCCGGTGCTGCCCGTCTGAACCTCCAGGCTGGACTGGGAGGTGTGCGCCCCACATAGCGATGGAAAAAGTTTCTATCTTAAACATAACTGGAACCCAAGGATATATAGAAAAATATTACCATAAAAAGACAAGTAAATGGTAGAGAAGTCTTTGATGGGGGGATGTGATGGGGGGAGGAAGTGCACAAGAGAGTAAGGGGGAACCTATATGAATAATGTACAACAAAGTGCATATATGGAAATGTCACAATGAAAAGCACGTGAGAATGAATCACATTAAGGTATACATTAAAAACTTCCAATAAAAAATAGCATACAAAAAGTTTGGCCATGGGTCTCATTATATGGAAAATTTTAATTACTAGCTATTTATCATGACATCATAAAATAAAGTTTATACAGACACTCTTCACTTTCTGTAGATTAATGATTTCTGGTTTCCTATGTTGTTGTTGTTGTTAAGTGCCATCGAGTTGTATCCGACTCATAGCAACCCTCATAGGGTTTTCAATGGCAGTTTTGTTTTCGGGATTGCCTTGGGAGTGGGTTGCCACAGGTTTCCTATAGTCCTCATATATCTATCATCCTAGCTCAGGGAAACTGTTTTTATTATTCCTTACATGACCAATGATTGTTGGTAAAATAAATGATTATGATATTCAATTCTATAAACTTTGGCCTTTCTGAGCAGAATTAAACAAGAAATAATCTGAAAATGATGATTTAACAAAAATATGCTATATGCATGCTCATGTATGTGTACGTATGATTCCAATATGTGATTCATCATGTACAGAGGATTAATCTTAATTAGAAGATCATTCTGCAAAAATATTCCTCTCAAATTCAGGTGCTACCTCTTAGACCTAAGTATCTTATACTGGGTACTTTCAGGCTTTTTAAAATTTTCATTTTGTTGTTGTTATTGTTTAAGCAAAACCTTAAAAAAGGCCTGTGTGCAGTTTATAAATTTTGGACTGTGGTTCTAAGAAATGTGAATACGGATATTTAAAAAATTAATAGGGCAAGCCAATCTAATGTACTTTTAAGCTGGTCATTGTTGTAGTCAACTAAAGCTTGGTTCTATTGGGACTAGTGAAAAATTGTATGGAATGTACCTCAGAATCATTTGCCCAAAGAAAAGAAGAGAAACCATTTATCCACTGATTTATGCCCCTGTTGGCCAAGGACATTAGTTTCCCCAAACTTCCAAGTTTGTATATGTCAGAGTAAATTATCAGGTTTCTACAAATATTTTACATAGCTTAAGTGTCAGAAAAACACTAAGAAAAAAAGAGATACATAACACAGCAGAGGTAAAGTACCGTCAAAGAGTGACATAGGTGCATTTAAAAACGGCCTAAGAGCACATGAGGGGTTAGAGTTTACTGAGTTGGTAGAGTGCTGCTCTGCACTCTCTGAGGCCCTGGGTTCAATCCCCAATACAGCAAAACTGGGAGAGAGGTGTGGCAATCCACTGCTGAAGCAATCCTGAAATAATCAACTATTGAAAACTCTACAAGGGTGACTATGAGTCATACCCGACTCAATGGCACCATACAACAACAATAATAAGAGGACATGAGAAGGAACACAAGAGATATCCAATATGATCCACATATATGGCTGTAGGATTCTGAACCATACAAGTTCCACATTCTGTATGATCTGACACACAGTCTTCAAAGTAGTGTCTAGCCACCAAAGACTCAATGGAAAGACTTTAGTGGAATAAGCTTCTATGGCTATTGTAACTGATTTCAAGTGTATTCAAATATTATAATGACATACAAAGATCTGGGGATAGAAAACTGAAAGGGAAGGACATACTCAGTTTTTCTCAAGATTAAACAATTGAAGAAAAATTGAAGTCTTGAGAGGCAATAGTGAAGGACTGTACAGGGAAAATATTAAATGATGCAGAAAATGTCAAAAGAAGATGGAATACAAAGAGTCAGTATACCCAAAAGAATTGGTGGGTGATCAACCATTTCAAGAGTATGGATATGATCAGGAACCAATGGTACTAAAGGAAGAAGAGGAAGCCACTTTGAAAGAATTGATGAAACACAAGACTACAGGAATTGAGATGTTTCAACAAACAGATGCAGCATTGGAGGTGCTCACTTGTCTATGCCAAGAGATTTGGAAAACAGATAACTCTACAACAAACTGGAAGAGAACTACAACTACAACCAATCAAGAAAGAAGATCCAATCAAATGTGGAAATCACTGAACAATATCATTAATATCATACAGAAGTAAAATTTTGCTAAAGATCATTCACACGTGACTGCAACAATATATACAGAGAAAATGGCCAGAAAATCAAGCTGGATTCAGAAGATGCTGTTGTACTGGGACATCATTGCTGATATAAGATGGATATCAGCTGGAAGCAGAGAATACCAGAAAGATGTCTATGTTTTCTTAACTATGCAAAGGTATTTGACTGTGTGTATCACAACCTATTTGACTGTGTGTATCACAACCAATTATGGATAATATTGTTAAAAATGGGAATACCAGAACACTTCATTGTACTCATGAGGAATTGTACATGGACCAGGAGACAGTCATTCAAACAGAACAAGGAAACACTGCTTGGTTTAAAGTCAGGAAAGGTATGCATCAGGGCTGTATCCTTTCACTGTACCTGTTCAATGTCTGCACTGAGCAAATAATCTGAGAAGCTCAACTTTATGAAGAATGTGTGATTATGATTGGAAGACTGATTATCAACTTGTATTATACAGATGACACAACTCTCCTTGCTGAAAGTGAAGAAAGTTTGAAACACTGATGAAGATCAAAGAATATAGCCTTCAGTATGGATTGTTCTTCAATATCAACAAAATAAAAATCCTTACAACTGAGTAAGCAACTTCATGATAAATGGAGAAAAAATTGAGATTGTCCAAGATTTTGCTTTATTTGGGTCTATAATCAATACCCCAGGAAGCAACAGTCAAGAAATAAAAAGTATTACATTGGTAAAAGCTGTTGGAAAAGACCTCTTTAAAATGTTGAAAAGTGTAGATGTAACTTTGAAGACATCTGATTCATGCCATGGTATTTCCAGTTGCATTATATGCTAGTGAAAGCTGGATAATTAATAAGGGAGATAAGAAAAGAACTGATGCTTTTGAATTATGTTGCTGAAGATAAATATTGAATATAGAATGGACTGCCAAAAGAACCAACAGATCTGTCCTAGAAGAAGTGCAACAAGAGTGCTCATTGGAAGCAAGGATGGCTAGAGATTGCATCTTATGTATTTTGGACGTATAGTCACAAGGGACCAATCCCTGGGGAAGCACATGATGTCTGAGAAAGTGGCAGGTCAATTAAAAAAAGGAAGACTCTCAACTAGATGGATTGACATAGTGTCTGCAACAATGGACTTAAACATAAAAAAGATCATGTGCCTGGCACAGGGTAGTGTTGGGGAGTGTTTTGTTCTGTTGTACATAGGGTTGCTATGAGGCAGACCCACCTTGATGGCACCTAACAACAACAACAACAACAACAACAACAACAACAACTGATTATTATCATCTCTTCCTACTACCTCAAATTTTACTTTCCTCATATTTGGCAAGCTCTTCAGTGGGTCCTGGCCATTTGAGTGATGAGCTGGCCCAGGTCTTCATTATCAAAGGGTCAGATTCCTTGGTTCCTTTATCTGGCTGTGGTTGCTACAGTTACCTATTTAAGGTTATCAGTTAATACTAACTCACCAAGAATTATCTCAATAATTCCCCTAGGAAGGACACACTCTATCCTGCCTACATTAATAGCTGTAACTCATTCTTCATGATATCTAGAGTCAGTAATCTCTTCTAATATCATGTCTCTGTCTGTTGAATTGTTGACACAAAGAGCAATTATGACTGTGTAGTTTTCATAGATTCAGGTTCAGTGGAACATTTACTGGATTCAGTAGAAACCTTCCCACCTTATCTCTAACCAAAAGCACCAATGGGTGCATGCCTGTCAGTGCTATAGAGAGGTACCAATATCCTGAGGTATGCCTTATAGGTTCAGTGCAAATACTGCATCCTGAAGAATAGCAGCCCACTTCAGAGTGAACTTCCCTAAGTGAGTATTTAGTTAAGCCTTTAACAGGTCATTTCATTATTCTGTGAGTTTGGTTGCTTTCAGATGATGCAGTACATGGTAAAACCAGTAGAATCTATGGGAGTACATCTATTCTCATAACCCTTCTACTGTAAAATAGTAGTTGGTCCTTAGTTGATCTGAGGTGATCAGATCATTGGATCTGGATACCACCAGATCCAATGTCAGTAAACCAAGTTTTCTCCAAGCTTTCAGGTGGCAGAGACACTATGAGTGTGAAAAGCAAATCCAAGTCTGAAGTAGGTGTTGATCACAGCACAGTTGAACTGATGTCTTTCTCAGACAGAAGTCTGATATAATAAACTTGCCACCAAGTGCCTGGAATGTCTCCTCAAGATGGGTGTCATATCAAAGTCTTGGTGTTACTCTAGGCTACTGAGAATTTGAGCACTGAGGACTAACAAGCATAACAATTAGAAACACATACTACTGGCCTATGCATAACCTCTATATGAGCCACCATAATTACTCTGCTAATGGATTCATTGTATAAGCTTTAGGGTGGCCAAGGGCAGAGACTGACATCCATTAGATAAGTCACTCTGCCCACCTGATTGTTCAAGGGACTCCACTACAGTGGATCTTCTTCAGTGGGAATGAACATGGAAGATAAAGATCCCATGCTTTCTGCTCTTTCTCTAAATCACCCACCCATGTGCCTGCCCTTTTCCTCTCTCCCCCTTCTGTCCCCTCGCCTCATTTTTTTGTGTGTGTGTGATGTTAGGGATGGCACCAAGTGTCACACATATGAGACAAGTGCTCTACAACTGAGATATACCCCCAACTTCAACAAGTCTCTTTCTCAGATTCCTTGCTTCCAACTGCAAATCTACTAACTAATGAGTTCAACTATTTTCCAGGAGTTCTCAAATATTAGCCCTTAAGGACAATTCTTTATAATATAAATAAAAGATAAAGTAGATTACTTACTAGAGGGCTTTTCTTTTGTTCAGGGAATCAGTCTGAGAACACCAGGGATGGAGGCAGTTGAGGTGAACATTACTTATGAAGAATCTGCTTCAGGTAAGCCTTTCTTGGGGGAGTGTGTAGGCAATTAAAGGATAATTGCCTCTAACAAGGGTAATGGAGTTACTCTGCTGGCCTGAGGGTACAGAAAATTCTGTGGCTCAAGACATGCCAGAAAAGGCTTATTCACATCCCATCCCTGGTCTCAGGGTCCCACTTTTTCCTTATAAGGCCCATTATACTGACATCCCCCATGTCTGTCAGCTTGTCATGCTGTGCAGGCTTGTGTGTTGCTGTGATGCTGAAAGCTATACCACAGGAATTTCAGCAGGGCCACCCATTGTGCACAGGGTTCAGCTGAGCTTCCAGACTAAGACAGACTAGGGAGAAGGACCTGACAGCCCACACCTGGAGCAATTAGCCATTGAAAACCCTATGGGAATAGCAGAGAACTGTCAAATATAGTGCCATAAAATGAGCACCCCACTCTGGAAGGCATTCAAGAAATGTCTGGGCAAGAGTTGCCTCCTCAAAGTAGAGTTGACCTTAATGATGGGAATAGAATAGAGCCCCTGGAACCTCCATTAGCTGATGTGGCACAACTCAAAATGAGAAGAAATAGTGGCTGCAACTTTGGGCTCAAACATAAAAAGCTCATGTACATGGCAGTGTCAGGTAATATTTTGTTCTGCTGAATATAGGGTTGCTATGAGTCAGATCTGACTGGACAGCACCTAAGAACAACTACATGTTGATATAGGGGGCCTGTGAAGGTTAAGCATCCAGTTTCTTTTGTACTGTAGCTACCCTTACTATTATCCTTAAGCCTGATTTTACATACAGTCTGTCCTCCAGCTGCTGAAAAGAAGGACTTCTTTAAATGACACTGTATTGCCTGCTGAATTTCATGGTGGGCCTTGAACTTGCAGTTGACTGTCATTTTCTTTTATCCAAGGCTTCTGAAGCTTTTTTTAAAAAGCAGGCAACTCCAGTCCTCCACCATTACTACTGCCTCTATGCCACGTGCTGCTTCACCTTCACCTGAACCTCACCTGCATCTCAAGCCAGTCTCCCAATCAACGGAAGTCTTAGTGACTGTGTTACTTCACACCAGCATCCTTATCACCAGCAATGAGATCTCTATTGCCAAGGATACCCTGAGTGATAAGGCTCCACATTTCTATCCTGAGGGGCTGCTTGCTGCAGACACTTCAGGTAACAATTGGCTCAGCCTGTATTCCCCATCAAGCGGACCAGGGGCAATGGCTTGCTTGCGGGTTGATTTTGGCTAATGAATTCCAAGCAAGATTGAGAGACTGGGAGGAGTAAAACAGGAAATGGTGGAAATGAGGGAAAGATGATGCAACAGTGTGTTATTAGTTGGCCACTGCTGTGAGTGATGGGTGTGCCCTGTGAGCCTCTGAGATGTCATGTGGAAGGAGTTTCAGAATTGTCAACTTGAAGGATGAAAGACAGAAAGCATTTATCCATTGAACCCTATTCTCCTTGGTCAAGATCTGCTCCATGGGGGTGTTAGCTCCTCATCCCCTCAGGGTAGTTCATGTGTAAGAGTGGTTAAGTGGGTCTCTAGAAGTGGTCTACACAGTAGAAGCAGCAGAGGAGCCCTGGCGACAGGAAGTGAGAGAAAAACAGTGCAGCTCTGGCAAATGCCATTCAGTTCACTGTCTGCAATGGGTTGCTGGAGTAGAAAGGCTGAGAAGACGGCTGTGGGTCAGAAGAGCCCTCTAATGACCAGTAGGATAAATTCCTTAGTAAAACAATGGGAACTTAAACAGGAGAAAATAGACAATCATTGAACTTCAAGGCATGAGCAAAAGTGCTGAGGGCTTATTGTAATCACTGCATCCAGTTGTTTCTTTCTCCTTTCTTTTTTGTTTTTTAGATACCAAATTAATTATATTCATTGTCTTTGTCCCCTTAAAGCCTACCATTTAAAACAAAAGGAAAGAAAAAGAGGACAATGAGGCACAGAAGAGGAGGCACAATTAAACAGCTTTTCTGCAGCAAAAAACATCGTAATGTTTAAAAAGAAAAGTAGTTTGGAGCTAAAAACAAAAAGGCATATTTCTCTCCAGGCTGTGACTTACACTGTTGGAGTTGGGTGAAAGTATGAGAAAGCACCTGAATACTTTAGGTTGTGAGAGGAGAGAATCTGCTTCTACCTTAGTGAACAATTCAAAATACTGCGAAGGAATGCATATTTGTGCATATTTTAAATAAAGGGAACAATTACTCTTCCATGGTCCTGAAACTGAAAAACAAATCTGAACCAACAATTACAAACACTAAAGGGTACATTATTTTTATCTAACTAATGGACAAACTTTCCAAAATTCTGTGGTCAAACAGCACGGCATGTCCCTTTCAAAATGAAATGTTTATACAATGTGTTTTGCACAGTTGGTATTGGAAGAAGGATATTATTTCTTCTCTAGATAAAGTCAAGAGATATTTATAAAACACCTGAGATAAAAAGAGATACATGAAGTCTGGCATGGTGGCTTACACCTGTAATCCCAGCAACCTTGGCGGCAGAAGCAGGAGGATTGCAGGTTTCAGGGCAGAGGCAGCCTGAGTAACTTAGTAAGACTCTGACTCAAGATAAAAAATAAAAAATGGGCTAGGAGTGCAGTCCAGTGGTAGAGCACTTGTAAAGAATGTGCAAGGCCCCAGGTCCAATCTCCAGGTACTACCAAAAAAATAAATAAATAAAATTAAAAAGTTAGGTTTTATAAGACTCAAAAACCATTACAATTCAGTATTTTATATGGTTGTGATTGCATCTACTTTTGTGCTTTACTTTTCCACATATTATAAATAGTTATGACTTATATCTGAACCTGTGATTCAAAGTGACTGATGCACTTCTACAATCAGGATACTCTAAAATATCTTATTTTTTGTTTTGATAGTGCTATATGCATCATACCTGCAGCCATACCACTGTCGCATCCAATTCCGCCAGATCTCAGAAGCTAAGTAAGGTCAGGCCTGGTTAGTACTCAGATGGGAGACTGCTTGGGAATACCATAGGCTGTAGGCTTGGGAGAAGGACCCTGCAACCCACTCCCAAAAAACAATTTGCCATTGAAAACCCTATGAAGAACAGAAAAGCAGTAACAATACTGTTTCGCCTATTGTATGTAGGGTTGCTATGAGTCAGATACTGACTTGATGGCACCTACCAACAACAATATATGCATCATAAAATTATCTCCAGTAACTTATAAATAGGGCTGGGATTTAGCTCAGTTGGTAGAGGGCTGCGCTGAAGTCTCTGAGGACCCGCGTTCTATTCCCAGCACTGCAAAAATGGGAGAAGAGCCTGGCAATCCACTCCCAAGGCAATCCTGAAAAAGTCAGCCATTGAAAACCCTATGAGGGTTGCAATGAGGTGGATACCAATTCGACAGCACCTAACAACAACAATAACAACTTATAAATAAATCCTACTAGATTATTTTAATGTGATTTTCCTATCCCCAAAATGGCAGTGTTACTATATCAAATTAATTAGTTGCTATTATCATTTTAAAGATAATTTCTGAATTTATTTAAGATTCTTAACACTGCCACCCTGATATGTAGTTATGGAGATGCTGAAAATTCCTTTTGTAAAAGTTGGCATTTACTTTATACTAGCTCTCTTTTCAGATACAGAATATATTTAATAAATGAAAAGAAAGAGTCAATCAATAAACCACATTTAACTAGCACAAGTAATTGCTTAATGGATAAATATAAACTCAATGTAAACTTGTAGTTATCTCTATTTAATAATTTCCAGCTTATTTTGTTTTTATTAAGATATAATTTACATATAGAAATATAAATTTCAATATGCAACTTGAGGAATGTTGACAAATGTATTATTTTTGTTAGGTGCCACTTACTTGGGTCCGACTTATAGCGACCTTATGTACAGCAGAACAAAACACTCCCCAATTCTGTGCCAGGCATACGATCTTATTTAACAGTGTTTAAGCCCACTATTGTATGTTGTAGACACTGTGTCAATCCATCTAGTGGAAGGTTTTCCTTTCTTTCATTGGCCTGGCACTCTTCCAAACATGATGTCCTTCTCTAGGGACTGGTCTCTCCTGACTACATGTCCAAAATATGCAAGATGCAGTATAGCCATCCTTGCTTCCAAGGAGCACTCTGGTTGCACTTCTTCTAGGACAGATCTATTCACTCTTTTGGCAGTCCATGCTATTCAATAATCTTCTCCAGCATCATAATTCAAAAGCATCAATTCTTTTCCTGTCCCCCTTGTTCAATATCCAGCTTTTACTACCACATTATGCGACTGAAAATACCATGGTATGAGCAGGGGCACCTTAGGCTTCAATGTGACATCTTTACTTTTCAATATTTTAAAGAGATCTTTTGCCACAGCTTTTTCCCAAAGCAAGGTGTCTTTGATTTCTTCACATCTGCTTCCACGGGTGTTGACTGTAGAACCAAGTAAAGCAAAATCATGGACAACCTCAATCTTTTCTCCATTTATTGTGATGTTGCATAGTGACCCAGTTGTAAAGATTTTTCTTTTGCTGATGTTTAGTCACAATCCATATTGAAGGCCATGTTATTTGATCTTCATCAGTAAATGTTTCAAATTTTCTTCACTTTTAGCAAGCAGAGTTGTGCCATTTGCATAATGCAGGTTGTTAATGAGTCTTCCTCCAATCCCAATGCCGCATTCTTCTTCATAAAGTCCAGCTTGTCAGATTACTTGCTCAGCACAGAAATTGAAGAGATATGGTAAAAGTATACAGCCCTGATGCACACCTTTCTCAACTTTAAACCCAGCAGTGTTTCCTTGTTCTGTTCGAACAATTGCCTCCTGGTTCATGTACAGATTCTTCATGAGTACAATTAGGTGCTCTGGTATTCCCATTCTTCAAAGTGTTACCCATAATTTGTTATGATCCACATAATCAAATGCCTTTGCATAGTCAATGAAACATAGACATCCTTCTCATGTTCTATGCTTTCAGCTAATATCCATCTGATATCAGCAATGATGTCCCTGGCTCCCAGCCTTCTTCTGAATCCAGCTTGATTTTCTGGCAGTTCCCTGTCTATATACTGATGCAGTCACTTTTGAATGATCTTTCATAAAATTTTGCTTATGTGTGCTATTAATGATATTGTTCGATGCTGGTATCTGAGACATCAGTGGCATAGTTTTCAGCCTTATGGCAACACACAAGCCCCCACAGTATGGCAAACTGACAGACGTGGGGGGGGGCAAATGTATGGAAGCTATATAATGATTGTTGTTTTGTTGTGAGGTGCCATCAAGTCAGGTCCGACTCATAGTGATCCTATGTACAACACACAAAATGCTACTCAACACTGTATCATGCCTGGCACTGTATCAGTACTTCTGTGCTAGTCACAGGGTTTTCAATGGCTGATTGTTTTGTGAGTGGGCTGCTGGATCCTTCTTCCAATATAATCATCATCTAGATCAAAATATAAAACATTTCAATCATCTCAGAAAGTACCCTAGTTCCCCTTTTTTAGGTAAATTAAATCCCTTGCCTTCTCCAAGAGCAGCCACTGTTCTGATATTGAACACCACATGCTAGTTTTGCCTGTAATTGATCTTAATATAAAAATAATTACACAATATGTTATTTATGGCTTTTTCCTTAATATAATTTTTTGAACTTCATCTAAATTGGTACATATATCAGTTATCCTTCCCACAACCCATTTTTCTTTTGAGTAGTATGCTAATTACCATAGTTTGGATCTTAAATGTCTCCCAAAGGATAATGTGTTGAGGGCTTAGTCACTAGCCTGTGGCATTACTTGGAAGTGGTGGGAACTTTAGGAAGTGGGGCCAGATGGAAGGAAGCCAGGTCACTGGGAGCATATTCCTGAAAGAGACAGTGGGATACTGGCCCCTCCATTCTCTCTTTTTGCTTCCTGGTTGTCATGAGGTGAACCGGCTTCCTCTCCCACATGCTCCTGCCACAATGTACTGCTTTGCTGCAGGCTCAAAGGCAATAGGCTCAAGCAACTATAGATTGAAATCTCTGAAACTGTGAGATAAAATAAACCTTTCCTTCTTTTAAGGTGATTATTCCTTGCATTTTGTCACAGTAAAAGAAAGCTAACTAACACATCCATTTTCTGACTATATCACAGTTTATCCTTTGTGTTATAGATTGAAATTTGATTGTGTACAGCTACTGTGAATAAAGTTATTATAAAAGTCATTTATCTTGGTTATATATCTAAAAATAAATGGCTGAATCAAATAGAAATGCAGGATATTTCTCTGGATGGCTTTACCAAACTCAATTCTCTTCCTTTCTCATTTGTAGTTCTCAAAGAATAACTGCAGAACACATTGGAAACAGAAAATCCTGGGATTGGCAAGGACTGGCCAAAATAGTCTGGAATCTATTCCAGCTCCCCCAGAAAAAAGGATGTCATCAATATTTTAGCCCAGTGTCCCCAGGGTATCACAACTAGAGTGGGAAGCTTTCCAGGAATGCAGCACATGCAAATGAGGCTCCATCTCTTCTAGGTAGCTGTCTTGAGTCTTGGCGGACTAGCTTATAATAAATCCTGTTTCTGTTGTCCCTTGCTGCCTAAGTAATCAATCTGCTTCTGAATTCTGTAATTTTCCTTGTAGAGGTATTTCACTTCCTTGGTTAGGCTTATTCCTTGGTATTTTTTTGTTGTTGTTGTCATTGCTGCTGTTATTGTTGTTTTGTTTGTTTTGGGCTTTTTGAGGCTATTGTGAATGGTATTATTTTTCTGACTTCTTTCTCATTAGGTATTTTATTGGTATATGGAAAAGCTACTATTTTTGTATGTTAGTTTTGCATTCTGCCAGTTGGCTGAATTTATTTGTCAGACCTAGAAGTCTTCTATGGAAACAAACCCACACAGCTACAATCACCTGATTCTTAATAAATGTGCTCATGGTATCTTATTTTGGAGAAAGTTCCATGAGCTGTTGAAAAAAAGTACTATTGTTAGGTGGAATATTCTGCACATGTCTGTTAAATCCATTTGATCTATAACGCTGTTTTGACACCAAGATTTCTTTTTTTTTTTCCGTCTGGATGACATATCTATTTGTGAGAGTTACGTATTGAAGTCAATCTTTATTATTGTATTGGGGCCTATCTTACACCAGGAATATTTGATGCTTACAATAAAATGAAGGCATTTTGACATCTTGTTTAGCAGCATTAAGAAAATGTCATCTATCTGTAAATGAAAGCAGAGTCTATTATCTGAATTCAAGACTATTCTTTCTACACAGTAAAAAAAATCACTTCAAGGCAGGATAAATAGCTGGTTAAATAACTCATGTATCTTCTGATGTCTTAACTGATTCATATTTCCTATTCAACTACAATAGGTCACTGTTTTCTACTATTTTCAAGAACAGATAGAAGATTCATTGTAAAAAAAATTGCATATTACATCGAGTTTAAAACCTCCATGTGCAAATAAGAGTTCACAATCTCAAGCTGGCTGAAGCTCATGTAAAATGGAAAATGACTTTGACAGAGTAAGAGATAACTGAGGTAATAGTGATATAAGGCAAAATGTGGAGCACAATAATATCATGGTTATAGGACCAAGTGACACAGAAACATTTTAACTTTATAAATAAAATCATGTACAAACTTTGTTTTCTTGTTAACTATATACAATTTGCCATAGAGGCACTATATTCTCAGTGACCTGTATGAAAACAGTGGCTGTTGAAATGTGTTCATCATGTCTTAAGAGAGATTATACTTAATTGGTTTACCTTAAAAGGTACAGAGGAAAATGAACGATAGGGTTTATCTATTATACACCTATATATCAGGTTTCTCTGTTAGCCACAGGTCTGATTCTGGTTGTTTCCATTCTTCTCCAAGCAGTGTGTTAAAACTGAAAGGCTTGAAATATTCTAGACGATGGCTAAAAGAAAAGAAAAGGAAGATGGAAATTGAAATGAATTATGTATTTGTGAAATGGTGGTCCTGAAGGTCTATTTATTTTGTCACATCTGTGAAAGGACAACATCCTATTTTAAGAAATACCAAAAGTAAGATGTATTCTGTATGTACAATTTTCTTACTGTAGCTATCAAACACTCAGCTCTGAAAACATTCACCCACATCTCAAAGCACTCTCCTTTCAATTCTGCAAATAGCTCCCTTAGCAGTAAAGGTAAGAATAAAAATCCACCCGCAAACCCTAACTCATTCCTCCTAGCTTTAAACCAATCATAGTATTCTCTTGCGTATGTTCTTAGATTCAAACTTTGGTATAATTTGCATTAGTCATATAAGCAATTGTTTTAAAGTTGCAGGTCCATATTAGAGGACAGATTTATTTTCTTTCTTTGCCAAAGCAGGGAAACTAACAGGTAACAGTGTTAATTCTAGTTATTTCTTTCCAGAAATACTATTTAACTATCAGAAAGCTTTCTCGTGTGACTTAATAAGGAAAAAAAAGGCTTACTGACACACTGCAGTGGAACTCTACTCTGTAGGAAATCACTCTGCCCTGCTCGATCCTTGGGCAACCAATGTACACCTATATTTCCCCATAAGGAAAGCTGCCAATAATGTATCAATAGGCAGCCTGAATATAGGAAGGTATTAGCTAGTGAACAGCCAGAGTGATATGCTATCTTGATATGAGGGCCCTGAGTCAGCTACACCTAGATTCCTATCCCTTTCTGCCCACCTGGCCAGGATGAGTCAGACTTTAATTACAATTATCAATCCCACAGTTAAAAGTTAAGGAGATGACAGTTAAGGATAGGACAAAGAAAAGGAGAAAGAGGCTGGGCAATAAAGGTCAGGACTGGACAGGAAAGCACAGGTAAAAGGTAAAAGTGTGCCAAGGAGAATAAAGAAATATGCTAGAAGAGATGAAGGTAAAGTAGAGTGAAGGAAGAACATGACAGGAAGGAAAAGACAAATAGGGAGAGGAAAGACAGTGTAGCACAACCCAGAGGTAAAAATTCAGGAATGTCAATCAACCACAGTACGATGCTCACCAGGATGTCTCTGTTGGGCTCTTCTAAACCTTCAGACTTACCAGACTATCCTGATCATACTGACTACACTTACAGTGATATAGACTAGGAATCACAATTGCCCCAGGATAGTATCTGGCTCTCCTCTATAAGGGACTAGTCCTGCAGTCCATGAAGTGTTCATAAAGCTGTCTAGGAACTACATTCTCCCTAGAGAACAGCTTCAAGCTCAAAGAGATAAGTTCAGATTGGAAAAGCACTGAAGATAACTTGGTTTAAATGTCTGCTGCCCTACACGAGCCAGTCTCTCTCAGAGTAACTCCATGAGCTTAGCTTCCAGGGTCCCCACAGGGGACATAACTGTAAAGAGGAATTCCTAAGCCATTTCGTCTCTACCACATTTTTATAGTTCACTCACATTACTCAGTCCAGATGTAATTTACCAATTAGGGGTCATTTTTATCAAAAGTAGTGGAAGACATAGTTGACATTCACATTCTTAGGAGGTTATAAAGAGAACTACAGACACAACCAAGTATAAATTCTCTTCTAGCAAGGAACAGTGTTCATTAGCCCCTTGCTAACACCAGAAGAAACACTGATTCTTTTGGCGATTTATCTCTGAAAGGGGTCATAAATGAATGTGAACATTTCTATATACATTTCTATATTTCTATATAAGTTGATGCAACATTCACTAAACATTTTTCTCATATTACTAAGGAAAAACTAAGTGCTCTACTGACAGTAGTGAGAGAGACTATGTCAGTCCAAAGTTGATCTATATTTACTGAGGACCACCAAGAAACAAGGGAGAAGGGCCTGGCAATCCATTCCCAAGGCAATCCTGAAGCACTCAGCCATTGAAAACCCTATGATGGTCACTATGAGTCGGATACCGACTCGACGGCACCTAACAACAACAACAACCAAGAAACAAAGGATCCTACTAGGTGCTCACACATGTATATCATTACTGCTCTGCAAGAATTAATTCCCCAAAACTCAATAGTTGAACATATCTCCATTCATTTTCTACTTACAAGTCAGGTTTTTGACCTTGCTGCAGTTCATGCTGAAGCACAGGGTAAAGAGCTTCATAACTTCTTTTATCTTTTGATCCATGAATTGCAAATAAATTGAATTTTGTCACATTTGGTGGGAAATAACTCCAAGGAAGATAAGCTTTGCCTTCCCATTTTGTCTCACTTCTGGATGTTTTGAATAATAAAGCAAGTTCTTGCTACAGAAACAACACATGAAACATTAAAGGTAAATTCAGATTGATACTTTAGACACTCACATATTACTTGTATACATAAGGATTTTGTTTCATATTTTTATTTACTCACTTTCCACACATTTCTTCTTCCAGAGAGTAAAAGTACCAAATGCTGTCCATGGCTGTCAAAATTAAGATTCCTCATAAGAATTTGAAACAATGTTATCTTCCTCACTATTTTACATAACTGGAACCTGTGTGCTTTTAGCTAAATTTCCAAATAACTAATAACTATACAATACAAATACTGGGTAATTCTAAGGAGAACCAGTGTGTTCAGTTACTTAGAAATATTCTTTGGGTTTACTTATTTTCTAGACAATTGCTTTCAAGTCCTAAGGTTTCATGTGCTAAGACTGCTTTTTATAGTCTTTAAATAAGAAATTATATAAAACAGTTCATTTGGTTAAATGATATAATGCATGACAAAGGAGTAGAGAGATATGTTATTTGGAGTTTACAAAAAAAAACTAGTTTCAAAAGCTAAAGTACCCTTAGGGAAGCTGGGACTAATTTCCAAGTCTGAATTTAACAATTTTGCTAAAGGTTATTTCTGTAGGAAAACTATAGTGAGGCTCATTAGGAAGATAGACAAAACATGTTGTTGTTGTTGTTAGGTGCTGCTGAGTTGGAACCAACACATATGAACCCTCATAGGGTTTTCTATGGATGACTCCTTTGGGAGTGGATTGCCATGTCCTTCTCCCATTTATGCGGTGCTGGGGCCTCAGAGAGTGCGGAACAGCACTCTACTGAGCTAAACCCAGCTCGGACAAAACATAAAACTAGTCAACAAACCAAAGATTTTAATCTGTATCTGTTTTCTCACATAAGTGTCCTTGACCTCCCAGCACCTTGTGTTTTCCAGCTTTCTACCATTAGTTCAGGCACCAATGTCAGCTTTTCAAAAAGAAACACAATACATTCTCAAAAGGAAACTCTAATAAGGAAGCATAATTGGGATTAACGAGGTCAGTAGGAGGCAAAGGATTTCACATACCCGAGGCAAATTTACTGTCTCTGGAAAAAGACCATCAAATATTTCTACATAGATGGTCTTTTGTGAGCTTTTTGAGGGAAGACTTTTTTCAGTAAAGTGTTCTAAAAGAAAACAAGTATTATCTTCCATTTAAAAATCTTCTGAATAGCTGGGCAAGGTGGCACATGCCTGTCTTCCCAACAACTCAGGAAGCAGAGGCCAGAGATTGCCAGAGGTAGCCTGCGCAATTTAGGGAGACTGTCACAAAAGTAGAAAATGAAAATGGGGCTGGTGGTACAGCTCCATGGTAGAGCATTTGCCTAGTATGTGTGAGGTCCTAAGTTTGACAAGCCAGTACTGAAAAAAAAAAAATCCTCTGATTATGTTTATTGGTTTTATGCAATTTTAGGTAAATCATTATTGTTGTTTAGGTATATTGCAGGAGGAGTAAAACATCTTGCAAATTCAAACAATATTCTTCATGTTGCTTTCCTAGAAGTTGATTGTTATAGGAATTGATAGAGGCAAAACCATGATTCTTGATTACTAACTACCCAGATGTATATGAAACCAAACTACCCTGAAGATTTTAACTTTTAAAATTTATAAATTTTATATACAATGGCTACTGTATAGTTTCTTAACAAGTTAATTGAATTATTCTAATCATCCAGTGTTAGGTCATCTCTTTAAGGAAATAAACTAACAAAATTGAAACTCAGGGTCAAACTTGGGAGTGTTAGCAGATCCAAGTTCTTTACTGTCTTTTAGATAAATTATAAACATTTGTCTTAGCTTTTCACCTACAGGGTAAAAGCAATCACACAATAGTTGACATTTCCTTTCCTTTCATGACAGTTTATGAGAACTAATCATAGTTTTAAATAAAAGATTTTGTAACACTAGATGAAAGATGACACAAAAATATAATTATTATTCTTAAAAAATAATTGTAGCAGTTAGATTTTCCACAGGAGAGTTAGTAAAAAATCTAAACAAGGGTAAATAAAAGGAAACCTAAAATTTCATTTAGATTAATTATTTAGGGCTCTCTGGCCTGTCTACAAAGGATCAAAGGTTATCATATATTGATATCAAGAGGCATTTAAATGGCATTTAAAATGAATAATGGCAATATATAGAACTATTTCACTTATTAAATATTTTACTAACTTAAAATTGATGTAAATTAGATGACAGGTGGGTATAAATTTACTTTTTCACATCTACAAGGAAAAAGAAAAAGAAAACAGTCTGTCAACCATGTAAAGATAGTTCCCAAGGGAATACTTAAACTTGAACAAAGAGTCCAAGGACAATATTTTTAATGATTCCAGGAAAATCTACGTATGATATAGTTTTTATCTTTGGCATTGAAATGCAATGCAAAATGACATAGTATATGTCATGCAAAATGACATATGCAAAAATGACATAGTATATACTCAGAAACATATGATGAATAAAGGAATAAATGCATGAAAACACAAAATTTAATACATAAAATTAAAGCCTAATCTAATCATTTAAAAAAATCTCCTAAAAGAAACATTTTCATAAGGTAGTTACATTCAGGACCTATATGACTCCTTTTATTTCTGGACAGTTAATATATAATAATGCAAATTTATAGAGTAAATAATGAGGTAAAGGGTTTATTTTATACTATTTTTCTCAGTTTGCAAAACAAATCTTTAAATAACTAACTTAAGTAATAAAAACTACATTTGTGAACTAAAAATGACATGAACATAATATTGTCAAACATTTTGAATATATATTCTAAACATATAATACTCTAAATATATGCACTGTATATGACAATAAAGCTTGTAATTCAGATTAATTCAAGCCAGCATTCTCTCTACTTAGCTGGAATTACTGAGCTTTATTATAACCATATGATTTATAATGAGAAAACAATGTGTTCAAATTATACAGCAATGATTAAAAAAAAATTTATACTTACGGACAAAGTTCAACTTCTAAATACTGCTCAGTTACATCATTCAAGAAAAATGCTTCCACAACTTTTAAAAACAGAGATATGATATTGAGATAATTAATTCTGCTTTGAGAATAAATAATTTGCTTATTCCATTAGAATATAAAATTAATTAAGTTCTTAAAATTAATACCTAGGAAATAAGTAATGATCAATTTTCTCCTATATCAAATTGCCATAAATTAAAAAGATTTATAAAGTCTAGTGGTAATGAGGTTATAGAGAAATCAACAGTATCACACAGACTGAGCCAGTTAGAAATTTATCCTAAGGAAGTAAATCAGACAACTAGGAAAAGAAGTATAGCTCTATTCATCAAAGTATTGCTCACAATTAGAAATGATATAAATGACTATCTCCTGTTATACTGGAATATTTTCTATTTCATATGTATAAATAAATTTCCTGTTATGCAAGACAGTTGATAAATTATGGAATTCATGTATCCCAAGCAATGGAATACAATAGCACCATTAAAATCAAAGATACAGTTAAATATTTCTTGACATAAGATAGCCATGATATTTATGGGCATGCTGAATAGTAACAAAATGTACATGAAATTAAAACGTGCTTGTGTGTTTGTGGCTAGATGTCAATAAAATGGGTATAAAAATGTTGAGATTGACCATCTGTGATTGGGGAATACATGCAGCTCATCTTTTTAAAAAATTATAATTTCCTGGAATTTCTGAGAATCCATTATTTTAAAAATTAATTATAAAAGTGGTACATGTTTCTTGTAAATAAAAATAACACAAATAGATATGGAATAAAAAGTTAAAGTCGTTTTTTCTCCCTTTGGTCTAAAACCTGTCAGACTTTTTCTATGCTTCTACAAAACTATTTTACATGTTTAGATTTTTAAAAACTAAATATGAAATCATACTTTCCTAGAACTTGCTTCTTTCTTACATTAAAAAGCTTCCCAGCATATCCTTTTCAATGGTTGCACATATATATACATATATATGTATAAATAAATACATATAGATAGATAGATGTATGTGTGTGTAGATATATGTATACACACACACACACACACACACACAGGGCTGGGGTTCAGCTCAGGTGCTAGAGTGCTGCACTGCATTCTCTGAGGACCCAGGTTCAATCTTCTGCACTGCAAAAATGGGAGAAGCATGTGGCAACCCATATCCAAAACAATCCTCAAGCAATCGGTCATTAAAAATCCTATGAGAGTTGCTATGAACCGGATCTGACTAGATGGCACCTAACAACACATAGACATGTGTATTTAGTACTGGGGGATTGAACCGAGGTCTCTCATATACTTTGCAAGGGCTCTACCACTGAAAAACAAATGACAGGGAGATAGATGTTTGTACTGACTACATTATTTGTATTGACTCATCAAAACAATATCTGAGGAAAAGGGAACTGAATTAGACCTTGAATTATATGCATTAGAGGCAGAGGAAGTAGAATAAGAAGGCATGTAGAAGAGAATATGCATGAATAGTAAGACTATTAATCTCTCAGAAACCAAGAGCTTTTGGTTGAATGTAGTAGCCCAATCCATGCATGTCTTGAAAGCTTATAGGAAGGGTTTGAAGTTTATTATAGGGGTAGTAATGCAATCTGGGGGGATAGCATCATGAAGAGTATTTCAGAAAGATGAATCTGATGGCTTGATTACAATATAGTACAAGTGGATCATAAACCTAAAAGCACATGATTTCATGGCATGCCTTTTAGCTTTTATTTGATATAAGATTACCTTCCAGTAAAACTAAATTTCATGATGATGTTGATGATATTTCTACAATAAATAGAATACCCTAAAACTTCTATAAAGAAGACTTTATTAGATATAAATAAATTTCCTGTTATGCAAGACAGTTGATAAATTATGGAATTCATGTATCCCAAGCAATGGAATATAATAGCACCATTAAAATCAAAGATACAGTTAAATATTTCTTGACATAAGATAGCCATGATATTTATGGGAAGATTCTTAAAGGCAAAAACACAATGCCAAAATCTTCTGGGATTAGGTCATCAAAGTCAAGAAAGGAAATACAGCAGCAACCTAAAAATCTGGATTTGTAATTGCCATTTTCACTGTCCTACTCAAATACTGAAGTTACATAAGTAATGGGGGAAAATAAGAATGAGGGATGGATAGCAAACATCAGAAACTGCACGTCACTTGTTGAGAAGTACTCACTTCTTAACATCAAGATAAAATAATAGTTCTGTGAAAGGTTAGTTTAAGAGCTGGGTGCAGTAGTGCACCCTGTAACCCAGTGATTTAAGAGGTGAAGAAGGAGGACAAGTTCAAGCCCAGAGTTAGCCTTCGTAACTTGGTGAGACCCTGTCTCAAAATAACAAGTAATAAGTGGGCTGTGGGTGCAGCTCAGTGGTAGAGCACTGGCAAAGCATGCATGAAGCCATGGGTTCAACATCCCAAGTACTGGAAAAAAAAAAAGTATTTTAAGCTTACCTTCATAATCCCACAGTTCATTGAAGGGCTTTCCTGGTTCTCCATGTGGGGCTGGAGGATCACCAAAAAATGGAGCACTAACTTCCATCATCACTCCTCCGTCATCTGGATTCAGCCTGACAAACACTGGCTCATGCTTCACTGCCAAGCCATCCCAAGTGTATTCAATTTTAAAATCCATCTGAAGATTATAAGGGAAGAAGCATATAAAGCAAACTATTTAACAATATACAAACGTTTCTGTTAGTTAGAAATGAAAATTTAAATGCCAGGCAACAGACTGGAAGGCAGCAGAACAGGGTCCTGGGAAGTCAGAGGCCACCTGTGCTGTGTCAAATCTTGAATTTTATCTTAAAGTAGGTAGTTATAACCTAAAAGTTTTAAGACTTTTGGTTCAGCTCTAGTTTTCTGGTAAGAGTGCATCAAAATCATTTTAAAATGTTGTAAGTCTACTGAAGAAATTGTTAATATACTTAAACTATAAGAACATGAGTTTGTATTTTATCCTTTACCTTTTTTATCAAAAAGTATATAGGTGTGTGACTTATTTGATTCCCTGGGAATCAAGATTTTAAAATAAAAATATTAAATTTAAAATTCAACTTGATAAGAAATCTATAAATCAGGAAAAGTAGTGTTATTAACACCTATTTTTTTGGATAAAAACTCTTTTGGGAGAGCGGGGACAATCCAATCATTTGACACTTAGTAGAGTTTAATTTTTGTCTTCCTAAATCTATGCATATATACTTTATTTCCCTTTTCAGTTTTTGACATTTTGACATTTAAGTGATCACTTGCTTGGTTGTTGTTGTTGTTAGGTGCCTTCAAGTTAGTATCTGACTCATAGTGACCCTCATAGGGTTTTCAATGGCTGACTATTTCTGGATTGCCTTGGAAGTGGATTGCCAGGTCCTTCTCCCATCTTGCTTGGTTAATAACTTCTAATTGAAAAATGGGAACAAATGAGAACAGAATCTATCACTAAAAGTTTGAAGTAAACGAAGACAAAGTAAATAAACAGTATTGCATTTTGAATCATTTTTCTAAGTATTCACTGGAAGGACATAGAGCAATAAAATTACATGTTATTGAACACTATGGATAGGGCATATTGTAAATACCTCACTTAATTTCATTACAAACTCATAAAAGAGCTATTATTATCCTTATTAGATATGAAAACAGATCTGTCCAAGGTCACACAAGTATGGTAACTACAAACTGAACCAACGTCAGCCGTGTTTTCCCAAAAGAAGATATTGCAGTAATCTGTGAGATGATATACAAGCTATGTGTCACATAAGGAATCCAAGATCTGCATTCCTTTTTCTAAAGTCTCTAGCTTCTTCTAAATTTCATATATGCTAACAAATTTTAATAAGCTCCAAAATTAAAATTAAAACAGTTTTGGTTCTACAGCTGTAGAAAACTAATAGCATTTCAGAAGAAATGTTCAGCAATTCATATTCTTCACTACTGAAAGTAACTCAATGAGTGATAAAACTATAAATTGATTCTGATTAATATGGAATATAATCTTGTATGAAATAAAATAGTATACAGCCATGCCACTCTGGCATCTGATCCTGCCTGATCTCAGAAGCTAAGCAGGGTTGGGACTAGTTAGTTCTTGGATGGGAGACTACCTGGGAATACTAGGTACTGTAGGCTTGGGAGGACTCAGCAGCCCACTCCTGAAACAATCTGCCATTAAAACCCTATGAATAGTGCAGAAATACAGGAATGGTGCTGGGCATGGCAGAGTATTGGGTAGTGTTTCACTCTGTTGTACACAGGGCCCCTATGAGTCAGACTGGACTCCATGGCACCTAACCACAACAGCATGAAATAAAATGGCTCAACAATAAATTTCTCTAGTTGAAATCTCAAGGCCTATTGTACAAAAATAAATGTGTAAATCTCTATCCCAAATTTTGATTGTAATAATTATCCTCTTATAGCTTATAGAAAGAAAGAAGAATAACTCAAAATGTTAGAAATGTGTCTGGGCATGGTAGCACACCCCTGTTATCCCAGCACTCAAAAAGCTGAGGCAGGATGATCAAAAGTTCAGGGCCAGCCTGAGCTTCATAAGGAAACTCCATTTCAAAAAAAAAAAAGAAAAGAAAAGAAAAAAAAGAAAATTCTGATTAACTGTGATTCTAACACCAATATGCTGAGTATGTTATTTTCCTATTTGGATTTTGACAATCTTTGACAATCTTATAAAAATATATCTCAGTAAGTAGGAAGTTCTGGTAGAGTCACTCAATCTTCCTACGACCATCACTTCCCCACAAATGCTGCATAACATTAAAGGGAACCCTATTCAAATCAGTTGGTTTCTCCAGTGGTTTATTCAAGCAATTGTCTATATGTCTAATGCAAATGAAAGTGACCTGGCAGTTCCACACACTCATGGTGAGTCTCACAGTCAGAGTGAGGTATGCTTTATAGGCTTCAAATTATTTACCATGTAATCTTAGTCTGGAAGATAAGAAGAAAAAGATAAAAGCAGAGTTATTCTCACTGAGAATGAGGTATGGATACCCCAAAGCCTTTCTATTGGTTTCTTCTGCCTTTTTCCCTAAAATGTCTTTGATCATGATTTGAAAATTACTGCAAAAAGTAGCGACTGTAGGGAATAGCATTATGGCTAATATATCCAGGGCAGAACATAAATTTGAATTTAATGGCATAAAATTATTTTAGTTTCTTATTGGAATGCCAAACTTATTTCTTTAAAATGTTATACTGGTTAAAGAACACTGATGCCAATCTAAGTATGCAAAATACTTATTTAAAAGTTAACCTAAAAAGTATAGTCCTGTGTACTCATTAACAATCTAATCTAAAGATAATATGAACTCACACAAACAATTGAGTTTCTTCTCACCTTCTTAGTAATTTTCTGAGACTTCACGGCCACTGCCTTTCATATGCTTATTAAGTAGAGAAAACTTAATTGTCAATATCCTTTACCACCTGGGCTATTGCTCTCCTACCAGTCATTCTCTATTACTTGGTACACTGCTCCATTTTGATTTGTAGCACTTACATTATATAATATATTTATTTATTGTCCCCCAGCCCTAGCTGAACTGCTTGTAAGTACATGGAAGTCACTATTTGTTGAGTGAATATTGTTTTAGTCTCTGCATCCAAAATTCTATGATTATAAGTTTTCAGGCAGGAGAAACCTACTGTTAGTGGCATCAGTATCTCCTTTAACACTATATATCAATGGCTAATAATGAAGATGATATATCGTACCCAGAAATTTCCTTTCCATTGAGTTCATCAAGCATTTATTAAGCACTCCATTCATCTTATACAAGTACCAGATTGGGTGCTGGGGCAATAACTAATGTGTAAGAAGCCTAAGGGGAAACTGAGATGATTCTCATGTAGCAAATCAACCAGGTCACTACTTTCCTTGTCAATTGGTTCATTTTGCAATCCAGTTTAATACAGTGGGATCCTTTCACTAAACTATGTTTTAGATGAATGAAAGATTTAAACTTAAAAACATCAAATCGCATAAGAACAAGGAAAAAATTTCTTGTAGTATAAAAAGCCCCAAAATTTGACTACATAAAAATAAAATAAAATGTAACAGCCTCCCTCCCACCACCAGAAAAAAGCCTACTCCTAACCAAATCAAATGAGAGCCTGGAAAAAGTATACACAACTCATATTTCTGACAAATATCTATTTTAATGCCTAACAAGTTCCCAGAAATCAATAAGGAAAAGATCAACACCCCAGCAGAAATGTAGATAAAAGATATGAACCAACTCACAGAAAGAACACGTAAAATATTCAACCTCACTTATAACGACAGAAATGCAAAGTAAAACCACAAAAAAATTTCATTTATATTGGCAAGGATTAGGAAGTTTGATAATGTGCTGTCTTAACAAGGACATTGAGAAAAAAGCACATATTGTTATGGGGGCATAACTGGTATAGTCTCTGTGAAGAGCAATGTATCCATATCTATCAAAATAAAAATGCAAATAACTTTTGACTCAATAATTCTACTTTTAGGAGTTGTTACATCTAGACACAATCGAAATGACATAAGTATAAGAATATTTGTGGTAGCACTGTTTAGACTAAGAAAATACTTGACATAACTTAAGTACCCTTCAGAAGAATGGTAAAGAAATTTTGCTATACCATACAATGAGGTACTACATGGTTGTTACAATGAGTGAAGTAGTTCTACTTCCATATGCAAATTATATTGTGAAGTGAAAAAAGCAAGGTGCAAAAATTATTCATTTATTTAATAAAAAGCAAGTTTATTTACATACATGCATGTGATGGATACATTATATATAACCCAGGGGAGGAGCATTGTTTGCTTTTCAGAAGGTAATTATTTGACTGTGATGTGGAGGAAGTCTTACTTTATCACTGGATTTTACTAATTTGATTTATACTATGATATGCATTTCTATTTAAAAATGAATGAACAATTTAAAAATAGTTTTAAAATCCAATTTAAGGATAATTGTCTTAAATAGCATGGTGACTAAACACTTCAGAATGAACATTACCATTCCGTCCTACTCAGCAATTTTAGTATCAGCTGTTTAGACTTTCTTAAAGAAATGTTACTGTTAATCTGTACACTTTCATTTTTGACTTCTCTTCTTCCAATCACTCTTTCATTAAAAAAGAAAAAAAAAGATAAATTTTTAATTATTTTCATTGCTTTACCGTTACTGTGGAAAGACTTTGAATAGGTAATGAAGGAAAAGAAAAGGAGACAGAACCCTGGAGCATGGAAAGCCTAGCAGAAGAAAAACTATTCTACAAAATTTAAAAGAAGGAAGTTAAGCAAAAGGCATTTTTTCAATAAAACAATTTTCAAGGAAAATTTTCTAAATTCCTCTACACACACACACACACACACACACACACACACACACACACACCTACCCCCTTTAGTTTTTTTACAATTCTTTTCAGTTTGTATTTTCCCGTCCCGCCCATTTACTGGAAAAATGAAGAAACTGGGTCGCTAGACTGAAAGTGTGGGTAAACTGTGCGAGCAGGAGACAGCAGAAAAGTTAAGTATTTTTCACGGAAAAAGCTACACAGGAGTCTGGGAAATGGCTGGACGAACAAAAGAGAAGGCATAACAAAAGCAGAGGACAAACCCGGAAGCTCTCCTCAGTCCAACACTGGCTCTGGCAAGTTCCGCAAAGACCGCTCAGTTTAGGCTCCGCCCAGCTGCCCGCACGTACTGGGGGAGGGACATAAAGGTCCGACACAGAGACACTTGATTCTTCTGGGAAAGAAAAACGTTGAAGGGACGCAAAGGAACATCCGAAGACTTTTAATCATTCCCCTGAGGAATGAGCAGACTTTCAGAGGAGGGAAGGATATTCACCAATATACATACGTGTACAACAATAATTCATTTATCACATCTACACACTAACTGGATATATAAGCAATATATATATATATATATATATATGCACACACATATATATACATATATATGTTACACTAGCTATAAATTACAGTCTACTACTGAGAGGCATATATAGAGTGGTTAGTGATTGTGACATTGGAACTAGACTTTGCAAGTTCAAATCCAAACTCCAGCACGTTCTAACTTATTTAAAATTCCAACTTTGTATTTTTCATGATACATTGCAGATAGTACTACGTGTTCAATGCCAATTGATATAATAAATTAATATTAGTGAAATCTGTCACTAATTTCTAATCTATAATTTTCAAGCTTTTTAATTAGTAATTTTTAAAAATTAGTGTACAGATTAGTGAGCTTCATTCTTACATTTCCATACATGCATATCCTTGTATATTGCTCATGTCCTTGCCCCTGTTCATCCCCTTTCTTCTCACAAATGCGCTTCCTTCTAAGCGCATGTTTTGTAGGCATGCAGATTTAAATCTAGATTCTGCCTATGTGAGAAACTATGTATTTCTCTTCAGTGCAGAAAAAAAAATCCAATAAAAATACATGAAATAGATGCTTGAGAATAACATACGCTAAGTACTTTAGTCTCCCACTCACTAACAGATACTTTCCATACACATACATTGAACTCTTTAACTCCTTCATCAGATATTTACCAAATTTTTAATGTGTCCAGGTATTATGATGGAGCCTGGAGACAAATTACAAAGCAACAAAATAAAGACTCCAATAAGACGCATGACTAATAGTTAAAGTGGCACCTACCCGGATGAAAGTGGATAGAAAACTCGGGAAGATTTTAAAAAGAGAAACATGACTTGGGAACTCTTTAAAGGGTAAGTGGGATCACGTCACAATTTCATTTGCAAATGTTGAAAATTATTTAGAAAATACTTCATGAAAATTCAACCAATAAAGTCTTGTAACCATACATATGCACAAAACATAGAGGAAGGTACAAGCAAGACTTTGTCAGTGAGAATTTCGTGAAGGAAAAGTCATACACTGGACTACAAAAAATAAAAAATAAATAAAGAGTTGTAGCTTGCACATTCAATTTTCCCTTCCAATAGGTTTTTGTGTTAACTTCATGGCCACTAAAAACCAAAACAAGTTAACCTTCACCCATTCAAAGCTCAATTAAACCTGTTAGTGGTTATTACTGATACTACCATATTTAATAACATATTAACATTCTCTTAATCAGTATAGATTAAGGCTTGTAATGGGATCTCAAATACCTAACTGGACATGATTGAACTTATATTTTAAGTTTCTTAATGCATTTTCTAACTCTACTTTGTTTATATGATATGAATATGGCACTACAAAACTTCTTAAACTGTTAACAGAAAGCCAAATAGAGCTGCATCTATGACATGTTTGCTTAGTGAAACTTTATTTCAATCTATAAAAATACAATCTATTAAAAAGCACTAAAACTAGTGGCTAGCTTCAAGTTGTCATTGTAATTGCTAACGTAGTTTCCTCCAATATTGTTGTTGTTAGGTGCCGTCGAGTCGGTATCCGACTCATAGCGACCCTCATAGGGTTTTCAATGGCTGAGTGCTTCGGGATTGCCTTGGGAGTGGATTGCCAGGCCCTTCTCCCATTTTTGCAGTGCTGGGAATTGAACTCTGGGCCTTAGAGACTGCAGCGCAGCGCTCTACCCACTGAGCTAAATCCCAGCCCTCCTCCAATATTATGTGTTTTTAAAAAAACTGTAAGGTTTAAACTCAGGCAAAATCAAATTTTTAAAACTGGGAATTATAATTTATCCACAAATGTAATATTTATCAATTTTTCTTGCAAAAAATGTAACTTTTTATTTCTTTCTATCTGAGGAAATAAACATCTCTGAAGAAATAACTGCTGAATTTGCAGGATCCTTAGAGTATTTCTGACTACGTGCCTTATTGCCACTGACAGAATTAAATATTTAAGCAACAGTTGCCTCCTTTCTCTAAAGACCCATGAAGGGTAGGACAGTGTTCATCTTCTGGAGATTATCAAGTCTGTGCCCAGAAAGACGCCAGCGGGTCAGCTTTAATGAGGGACTGTGAGATGCCACTTGGTTCCCTATCAGCCATAGGAACCTCCATCCTTTCCTTTCCGCCCATCCTCCCAGTCCTGGGACGCTCCGTGTATTAGTATCGAAAGGAAATGAGGGCACTTAAAATATGTATCTACTGTCGCATTCGCGTCACATTTTGGAAGTTTTCTTCAAAAACTGAAAAGAAAAGAAAAAGAAAAAGAAAAAAAGAAAAAAGGAGAAAAAAGAAGAAAAGATTCAGGGTCCCACCACCTGGAAGCGCTCACTCGCCCGCTCGCTTGCCGCGCCAAGCGGGAGGCTCAGCCCGCTGTCATTCAGGTTCTCATGGATCCGGCCCTCGCTTGACAGCTAGCCAATAGCGTGCTAGGGACGCGGAAGCGCAATGACGTATGCGCTGACGCACACGTGGTGACGGAGGCGGCGTCACCGTCTCCAAGGAGCGGTCCGGGGCACCGGTTTCAAAGTCGCAGGGCGGGCCGGGTGGACTTCCGCCGCTAGCCCAGGGTTTCCCCGCGGTCCTGGCGTCGCCCCCCAGCTCCGCGGAGGACGCCGCAGCGGAGTTGCCCGCCGGCTTTCTCGGCGGTCACGTACTTGGTCAGGCAAGACCTGGAGTGACCCACGGGACACCCACGGCGACCCGCGCCCCCTTCCCGCCGAGGTAGGATTCGGTTGAACGTGGAGCGCAATTCACTTGGCGCGTCCCCGAGAGCTCTGAGATCTGAAATCTCTGGCTTTGGCGAGGGAGAAGGGAGCGCGGCAGGGCTGCGACGCTGCGTGAGTGGGATGCTAATGATACGGCTCGGGTGCTTGACTACCTCGGGAGCGTTGCCTTAGTTTTTGTTGCCCCGCACAGTGGCTTCTGCGTTTCCCAAGGAAGAGAAAGGCGGGGAGAGCTCCAACCGAAAATTATGTCGAAATCAGCCCAGAAATGGACTTTCTGAGAGACCAAAGTAAGCTGCATTTTTCTTTTACTTGTTCAAATGTAATATTTATCGTTGTCATCGTTGACCAAATATTTCTCCTTGTCTGTTGGGTCCCTGAGCGGAAATTTGTAAAAAACTTAAAAGAAGTTAGCTGCGTAGAAAGCTTGGTGATGTACACGAGGATGTGCAGGTACTTAATGAAGCCGAACCGATTGGTAAATACGTGTAGGTTCCTTCAGCTGAAGTGTTTGTTATGCTCCTCCCGTGCTCTGAAGGAACTAGAGGGCTTGTGGCCAAGAAGAGTTTCCAAGTCTGCAGTTAATAACCTAGAGGCAGAGTTCTGATCATTTGTTTAAAAGCTGCTTTTTGAGCTTTTTTTGTTTTTATTATGTGCCATGCCCTCTATAAGTATAGATGCAGCAGAGATGGAGAAGACAGTTTTACCCTCCAAGGATTTAATTTGGGGAAGGAGATAGTATATAAATACCATAAGTATACTAAAGTGTCAGCCACTGCTAACTCTTTTGCATCACTTTCGTCGCAGAGTTGATGGAATTATTAAATAAATATTAAAATATGTAAAAGGTTTATAATAGTGTCTGACACATCATGCTAAAGAAATATTGACTATGACAGGATTATTTTTAAACCATAGTCAAGGGGGTGACATTTGGACTGAAATGTGAAGTATCAGGATGAATTTGCCATACAAAGAACAGTATAGATCTCTCAAGTAGAACAGTATTTGCAACATTGAAGGGATTAGGACTATGCTTTGTTTAAAGATTTACAAGGTTGACTTGAATTGAACATAGAGGTTTATAAAGGGAAATGGCAAGTGGTGATAAAGGGGGAGAATGGAGCTAGGTGACCAAAGGCCTTATCTTCTGTATGTTGAGGAGTTGGGGCCATTGCACAGGTTATAGGAACCACTGAAAAGATTTCAGTTAAGGGTGACATGATCAAATTGTGATTTGAAAGCCCAGTCTGGCTGTTGTGATAACTTGTTTTCTAGCTGAGTGCAGTTAGGTAATTGCAGTCCTTATCTGGTAACAAGTGAACTAAGGAGGATGCAGAGAGATTGAAGATCCGAGGATTTGAGAGAAAGAAGAGAGCAATTTTTTTTTTTTTTTTTTTGGGTGGTACTGAGGGGTTGAACCCAAGGCTTCACATATGCTTTGCAAGGGCTCTACCACTGAGCTGTAGCTTCAGCCCAGTTTTTTCATTTATAAGATGAGTATGGGGTGCTGTGGCACATGCCTGTAATCCTAGCGACTAGAGAGGCAGAGGCAGGAAGATCGCAAGTTCAAAACTAGTGGCAGTCTGCATAATTTAGCAAAACTCTGTCTCAAAAAGTAAAAAAAAATGGGCTGGGGGTGCAGCTCATACTTACAGAGTATGCAAGTATGAGGCCCTGGGTTCAACCCCCAGTATAGGGAAAAAAAAAAAAGTTGAGTATGTTGTTGTTGGGTGCCACCCATCAAGTTGGGACAGACTCATAGTGACCCTCAGGGGTTTCAATGGCTGATTGTTTGGGGATTGTTTTGGGAGTGGGCTGCCACATCCTTCTCCCATTTTTGTGGTGCTGGGGATTGAACCCAGGGCCTCTGACAGTGAAGAACAGCACTGTATCAACTAAGCTAAACCCCAGGCCATAAGATGAGTATAACATGATAATCCTTAGGGAATTGTGAGATTTAGGTGATGGAAATGAAACCCTTAGCATAGTGTTTGATATATAGCAAATACACAGTATACTCGTATTATCTAAAATAATTGATGACACTAGTATTAGCGTTATTTTTAGGTTTGAAATGGAAGTAAGCTGACTCCATAAAGAAGACTAACTGGCCACCATTTTCAGTGGAGTGGGACCAGAATTGCATGGTGAGGAGTTTGGCTAGAGTGAGGAGAGAACCTGAGTTTTAGAAGGAATGAGTTTTAGAAGAATGAGCCAGCCAGAATTCTTAAATAAGATTGAGATCCAAATACTAGAGAAAATCAAATAAGACAGCACAGTAATTTATTTCTTGAAAACATGAGTGATAGTTTACCAGAAGTGAAGTGGAGGAAAGGAATCTCAAGCAGAAGAAGTAAAGGCTCAAATGGAACATAGAATGATAGAGTTTCCATGAAGAGATCAAAATGAGTGTTGGGAGTCTGTGACTTTCTCCTTTTTTCTTTCAGTGGACTGTGCATTCCAGATAAAGGTAGTGGGCTACTCCACTAGGTAAACCACCTAAATACCAGTTCAGTTATAGATAGATGGCTTCTATCCACCCACCTGCTTATGACCTCCCCAAACTGAGTTCTGTTGATCTTGATTACCTCTTTTCATTTACACAATTTTTATTTGGTTGTCTTCCTCACAATAATTTATTTGTTTTGGTATTTCTCTGCCCCACTCCCTCCTGTACCCTCCTTTCTCTATCTCTCTTGAGGCAGAGTTTTACTGTGTAACCCAGGCTATACTGGAACTTGCTATGTAGCCCAACTGGCCTTGGACTTGCACTGATCCTCCTGCATCAGCCTCCCAAGTGCTGGAATAACAGGCAAGCCCCACCACACCTGGCCATGTTTTGGTATTTCTCAACTGGCAACTTTACATGATATTACCTCTGATAATTGCCATTTTAGTTTTACATATCATAACTACAGACAACTTTACATCCAACAAGGTTTGTAATAGCGTAAACTTCTAGCCTATTGGCAGCTTGCAGCCGTACCACTGTGGTGTCTGATCCTATCAAATCTCTGAAGCTAAGCAGGTCAGGCCTGGTTAGTACTTGGATGGAGACTGCCTGGGAACACCAGGTGCTATAGACTTGGGAGAAGAACCCAGCAACCCACTCCCAAAGGATAATCAGTATTGAAAACTCTATGAATAGCAGAGAAGCACAACAATAGTGTTTCCTCTGTTGTATGTGGGGTCGCTACGAGTGGACAGCAACTCAGTAGCACCTAACAACACTTTTCCATCTCCATCTGGGAAGGAATATCTGATAGTCCTAAGGGACCTGTTTGAGGAGAGATTTGTTTATCAGTCTAAGGAATAAAATATTCATCCTGTAGGCATGGGTAGTGATACACTCATATTTTCTTTCATTCTTTTAACATTGTCTTTTATAAAGCAGTTTTTAATTTTCTTTTTTTATGAGTTGTGCTATTATGACTTTGTGCTTTTCATGTCATATCTAAAAAAAATCATCATTTAACACAACACTATGAGATTTTCTTCTGGACATTTTGTAGTTTCAGGTTTTACATTTAAATCTACTCTTTATAGAGAAAAATTTATAGAAGATGCAAGGTAAGGATCCTTGTTTACTTTTTTGCATATAAATGCCTAATTGAAAAGATTATCTTTTCTCCATTGAATCACTGTTGCAACTTTGCTAAAATCAGTTGTCCATGTATATGTGGATTTATTTATTAACTCTAGTCTGTTATCCTGGTCAGTTGGTATATTTGGGCACCACTTTCTTGATTATTACTACTTTATAATCATAGTAGTAAATCTTAAACTCCAATAATGTTAAGCATTTAAATTTGTTCTTTTTCACATTTATTTGGCTCTCCTAAATCCTTTCTGGGTTCATTTGAATTTTTGAATCATCTTGTCAATTTCTAAATCAAAGATTGTGGGATTTTGACATATTGAGCCTTTTGATCAATTTGTATAGAGCTTATATCTTAACAATATTGATCCCTCTGACCAATGAGAAAACTTACTTCTCCATTGATATATCTTTAATTTATCTCAGCAGTATTTTGTACTTTTTGATATATGTTTGTTTTGCACATCTTCTGTTAGATTTATCCCTGTGTATTGAAGTTTTCAATACTGTTATAAATGATATTTTTTACTTTTGGCTTCTGAGTTTTCATTATGTATGTATAGAAATGTTTTTTGCATGTTGTAACCTGCAACCTTGTTAAATTCACTTATTAGTTGCAGTAGATTTTTTGTAGAATCCATTAAGTTTTCTACATAGACAATGTTGTCATCTGAAAATACAGTTGTACTTCTTTCTAATTTGGATGCCTTTTGTTTTGTTTTCTTGCTTTACTATAATGTGGAATGGAAATAGTGAGTGGGAAGAAATATCCTATCTTATTCATATTCCTAGAGAGAAAACATTTGTCTTTCATATTGAAGTGTAATACTTGTCTTTGTTTTTTTTGTTTTTTGTTTTTTTGCGGTACTGGGGGTTGAACCCAGGGCCTTGCACTTGCATGCTCTGCAAGTGCTGGACCACTGAGCTGCACTCCCAGCCCATTTTTTTTAGCTTTTTGAGACAGGGTCTCCCTAAGTTTCGCAGACTGCCTCTGGTCTCGAACTTGCAATCTTCCTGCCTCCGCCTCCCAAACCGCTGGGATTGCAGGTGGGCGCCACCTCACCGGAGTATACTTGTCTTTGTTAAGTGCTGTAGAATTGGGTGTGACTCATAGCGACCCTATGTACAAAAGAACAAACACTCCTCAACACTGTACCATGCCCTGGCCGTATGTCATTGCTTCTCTCTATTCATAGGATTTTCAAGGGCTGATTGTTTTGGGTGTGGGCTGCCAAGTCCTTTTCCCTAGAATTAGAAAACATTTTGTCCTCTTCAGATTTTTGCAAGAACTTGTGTAGAGTTAATATATTTTCCTTAAATGTTTGGTAGAATTCAGCAGTGAAGCGAAGTGTAGTTTGCTTTGTGGAAGAATTTTAACCTACAAGTTTAGTTTCTTTAATAGATAAAGAGTTATTCACTACTTTGTTGTGTACTTGAGAGGTAACCTCTGCAGATCTCAACTCTCCAGAGTTCTTTCTCTGTGCAGTCTTCTCTCCTGTAAGATTGAGCATCCCTAGTCTGAAAATGCGAAATTTGAAATGCTCAGAAATCCAAAAATTTTTTGAGTATCAGCATGATACTCAAAATGTTGCGTATTTGGGAGCATTTCCAATTTTCAGATTATTATGCTCAACTAGTAAAATCTATACAAATATTCCAAAATCTGAAAAACTCTGAAATCTGTAACACTTCTGGTCCCAAGCATTTCAAATAAGGGGTGCTCAACCTGTACTTTGTCCTGCTATTATCAATCAGCTGACTGAAGTCCTTTTGCTGTACATTGATAGGAACGTGAGTAGGTGAGGATAAGCTCTTCTAGTGCTGGCAATCCCAGGCCTCTGAGTGCCCAAAGCCTAGGGGCTGGACTGGCAGACCCAGAGGCTTATAACTTCATGCCCTAAGAGTAGGAGCCTATTGCTCTAGGCTTTAAAAGCCAAAGACTTGGGGCTCTTGGTACTCAGGTTAGAGACTTACTGCTCTTAACTTGAAGGACCAGTGGCCCAGGCACTTGGCAGCTATTGTAATCCTTGGCTTCTAGCAGCAGGGAGTGGTAGCAGCAGACAGCAGCAAGCAGCAGGAGGTAGCTCCTGGTAGTGTTATAGGTCTCATATGGATCTCAGGTGCTGGGACCCTCAGCTCCATAGCTGCTACAGGCAGAAGGTGTTATAACTCTCAGGTCTAGAGTGTCAGGACTCTTGGACCTTGGCAGCAGCTAGTGTTAATAGTTCTCAGACTGAGGGTCTCTGAGATCCTTGGCCTTTAAGGCTTGGCAGCTTCCTAGAACTTATCCACAAATTAAATCTAGCAATGAGTACGCGTTCATGTATGTATGTATATGTGTGTGTGTGTATATGTATATATATGTGTATACACACACACACACACACACACATGCAGTCATTGTAATATTGAGCTAATTGTAACAATGAAAGGATAGTTTGCATTATAAAATTATTGTGTATGGTGGATAAGACTTAGATCAATCAACATATCTAATTTATGAATTAGAAAACAATATGGTAAATGTGTTAGTTTTCTCACAAATTAATGGGGTAGAGTCAGTAAAATGCATTTTAAAAACCTAAAGTCTGTGTGGAAGAACTAAGAGTGGCGAACAGTTTTTAAAAACACCCAGGTGGGATATCCCATTTTACTAGGTATTAAAATATATTATAAATACCCACCTGTTAAATCAGTATCATCTTGGCAAATTAATACATTCATACATCAATAGAATAAAAGAGCACAGAAATGGACTCACACATCCATGAATACTTGTTATATGTAAGAACAAGCAATGCAAATCAGTGGAGAAAAATGATAAACTATTCATTAAATGGTATTATCTCAATTGGCTATCCAAGCAGGAAAGAAATAATAAAAATACTTTCTTTACAGCATATAAGAAATCATCTCCAGATTTAAATTCTCAGAAAAAATTGTAAGAGAGTATCTTTATGTCTTCAGGATAGGGGAAGATTTCTTCAATAGACACTTTTTATTTTTTTACGGGAAGAAACGTGTATATATAAATAGACTTCTTGTTGTTGTTAGGTGCCAAGGAGTTGGTGTCTGACTCATAGCGACCCTACATGCAACAAGAGAAACACTATTGTCAGTGCTTCTCTGCAGTTCATAGGGTTATCAATGGCGGATTGATTTTTGGGAGTGGGTTGCCAGGTCCTTCTTCCATATAAATAGACTACATTAGAAATAAAAACTTGAGTATCAGAAAAGATATCAATAAATAGCTACATGAGTTACAAAAGTTGTTGTTGTTGTTGTTGTTGTTGTTGTTGTTGTTAGGTCCCATCAGGTCGTGTCCAACTCATAGTGACCCTCATAGGGTTTTCAATGGCTGTTCTGAGATTGCCTTGGTAGTGGATTGCCAGGTCCCTCTCCCATTATTGCAGTGTTGGGAATTGAGCCTGGGACCTCCGAGACTGCAGTGGCGCTCTACCAACTGAGCTAAATCCCAGCCCCAGTTACAAAAGTAGATGGATAATATGTGTGCGTTTTTTTGTATATTTGCTCATCCATAACATAACCAAAAGAGAAAACAAAACACCAAGTAAATTATACAGAGGGCACAATTCACACCATACAGCTTAGATGAAGAAATGGAACATTGCTAGAACCTCAAAAACCATGTTGTAATCATAATCTCTCCTTCCTCAGAGATAGTCAGAGGGAAACAGTATCTTTAATTTTGCACTATAATTTAGTTTTGCCTTGGGTTTTAACTTTAAAAATAAGATCATAAGCTGTGTTTTCTTCTGTGCTTGGCTACTTTTATTCTTTTTGTTTTAGAGATTTATCTATACTGTTGAATGTAGATATAATTTGCTTTTTTTTCCCTACAGTGTGTGGGTTCAAACCCAGGACTACTCACAAACTTTGCAAGTGCCCTACCACTGTACAGCACCTCCAGCCCCATTTTGTTTTAATTTATTTTTTTATTTTTATTTTTTTGAGATGGAGTCTTAGTTATACAAGCTGCCTCTCATCTGGAATTTACAGTCCTCCTGTATCCACCTCCTGAGTTGCTGGGATTGCAGGCATCTACCACTGTGCCTGGTTCTCATATTTATTAACTGTATAGATTTTACTAGTTGAGCATACTAATATGAAAATTGGAAATGGTCCAAAATGTGCAGCTTTTTGAGTGTTATATTGGTACTTAAAATTTTTTGTATTTCTGAGCATACTGCCTCTGGCCTCATTTTTTCGATTCTCTTGCCTCAGCCTCCCTAGTAGCTTCAATTACAGGCATGTGCCATGACATCTAGTTTCCCTTTTGTTTTTATTGTTGTTGTTGGTTCTTGATTCTAACTTGTCCTTTTATCAGATAACGTACACTTTTTGTCTTTATTCCTTTAAAAGTTGTTGAGGCTTGCTCTATTGCCAGCAAATAATGTTTTAAATGTTCCATATGATCTTGAAAAGAATTTGTAACTGTATATTTGTTGGGTAATAGTTTCTATCTATGTTTCTTTTCTTGATCTGAATAAAAATACGGACTTATATTTACTGAGAACTCTAAGTTTTATTCTGTACCTTCTTTTCTATTGTCTTATGTCACTCCTGTTTAATTTATATTGTTTATCTTGCAGTTTTTCTCATATATGTACAGGGTGATCCCGGAAAAAATTCAGCTGACTTTAAGAATTCTAAAGAATGTGACCACAACTTATCTTCCCAACTCTTTTCATTTCTAATATCAGGAAAAAATGTGTAGAAATTTTTTTTGTTTACTTCTGCTAACCTGAAGAACAAGCCAGGAAAGACTGAGAATTCAGATTTATAAAATCAGAAAAAATAGTTCTTTGTAGGTATATTTTTCCCATTGGCAGTATTAGTTGGCTTAGGAATATAAAGAGGTCTGATGTTTAGTTTTAAAACAGTGTGTTGAAGGTGATGAATGATCTGATTTTGAGAAGTAGAGACTGGCCATTTTCATTGGACACATCAAGTAATTTGTTTTTCTAGTTTAAAAAAAATTGCACATTACCTAATGAACTTAACTTGGTCTTCCCTTTTGTTTCAGATCAAAGACTAAATATTCTTAGGCAGTATCAAATGGAAAATTTTTCCAAATACTCAACTATACAGGTATGTAAGTTAATTAAGTTCTAACAAATTAGATTCAAATTTAGTTATAAACATATCTACATAAATGTGAATGTAATGTAAATTTTCCTTAGGATTATTCTCATGTGAAGTTACCTACAACATTTTGAAATTTTTCTTACAACTTTGATTCTTGTAAGGGAGAAGCTTATTTTTCCCCAGTAAAACTAAGTACTTTGTCGATAGAAATTGCTGTTATTTTTTCCTGAGTTGGGGCAGACATTATATGTTAAGATGTCTGAGTTCTAAAATGAAAATTCATTCAACTTCTTAAACATTGTAAAATTGTTTCTTAAGATACATCTAGTTGTATGCTGTAATTCTCTTAATTTTTATAAATTATGTTAGGGGCTGAGGATATTTGGCCCAGTGCCTAGCATGTACAAGGCTCTGACTTTGATTCCTGACACTACCTAAAGGAGAGAGGGAGAGGGAGAGGGAGAGGGAGAGGGAGAGAGAAAGTTATGACAGAAGCATAAGCTAACTTAAATAGTAATAATATGTGGCATCATTTTTAATATTTCTTTCTGTGAGTATCATTTTTTTTTAAATATGGGGTTTAAATTTTTTAACGAATTTTTGTTGGGTTTTAATTTTCTAATCCAAACTTCTAAAACCCAAAATCTCCAAAATCTAGTAATCAAAAAAATTTTTTTGCTTATTGGTAGACCCTGCATTATAGAATATTAGAAGAAAAACAGTGTCTCTTAGATTAGTGATGGTGCTCTACTGAAGCAAAAAGGAATATTTCACTTTGACATAAAGGAATCTTATACTTAAAACAGAAATTGTTTTTAAGGTATAAAAAAATGAAGAAATTTGTTGAGATACTACAGAGGACTAATTGACTTGAGTTTATGATGGTAGGAATTTTTGTTAATGTATACTCAACATTAGCTTACTGCTCTCTGTTTTTATTTCCAAAGACTAGACTCAGACTCCAGAAGGTCTTGAAGCTATCCATCCATTATTGACTATGATTACCATATTATTTTTCTTATATTACCTTTTTATGCATAACTAAGAGCTATAATCATTCAAGTGATAGAAAATCTTTCATAGTCCACAAACCTATTAATTTTTGTTCAATTTTTTAGATTATTTACTTCTGCTGAATATCTTATAGGCTTAAAAGAAGGAGTCAAACAAAAGGAAGATTTTAAAGCCCCAAATCTCAGTGCATGGTACTGCAGTATATCAGCTGGAAGCTAAGGCTGACCTGATTATGAAAGATGGTTTTACCAGATAAATAGTAATGACTATAGAAGCCCTTCAGATATACCTGCATTATACATTGTAATTATATTTGGTTAAAACCTGAGGGTAGCCAACCAAGCAGGGACAAATCTTCCCTTACCTAATAATATACTCTTCAGAGAAATTATAGCTCCTTTAATTCTCTGAAGATAGAGATTCTCCTCTTATGCTTACTATTTGTAATCATATGATAAATCTTGATTCCTGTCTGTTATTTTTAGTGACATCATATTGTTACTGCCTAAGATTCCTCTGAAGTCATCAATATCTTCAGAACATATTGCTGTTTTAAGACTTCTAATACTATGATACTATGGGTTCTTGATTTTTACTACGGAGTTTGCGGTAGTAAGACAGGAGGTGATGTGAGAGTATGAGAGGGAGATAACTTGCTCTCTGGTAGTAATGCCCATTACCCTTGGCTATATTCAGTCATCCTTTTGGAGTTCTTTACTCCAGAAACATTATGTAGGCTTCAAAAAAAAAAAAGTCTTTAGGACAATGATTGTTTTTGGTTTTTTGTTTTGTTTTGTTTTAATTCTTTCTTTTCCAGTTTAGTTTCTGTTTGTTTTGTAGTAAAGGAAGAAATACAAGAAAACCATTAGCAAAGGATATGTGGGACCCAGGATCTCTTATCACTGTAACTTAGTTATTACTGCAAGCAACAAAACTCCTGCATAAATTTATCCTCACCTCTTTTTTTTTTTTTTTTTTTTTTTTTTTTTTTTTTTTTTTTTTTTGGTCATACTAGGTATTGAACCCAGGATCTTGTGCATGCTATACAAGTACTGTACTGCTGAGATATACCCTTTTTTAAACTTTGAGACAGGGTCTTGTTTAGTTGCCTAGGCTGACCTTAACTGTGATTCTTTTGCTTTACCCTTCCAAGTAGCTGGGATTATAGGCATGCACCACCGTGCCCAATTGTTTGTCCATTTGTCCAGCTGTGTTTCCCAGGTGTCAGTAGGTGCACAGTAAATACTTGTTAAATAATGAAAGTACTGTGTCCTTTCTCTCTTTACCTCTCTCGTACCTACTGCTCTTCCAACATGATTTGAACTCCATGTGTGAAATATACTGAAAGTCCTGGAGATATGAAATATTTTAATTACTTGGGAAATACAAGTAATTCATACTTTTCAGTTTTATTTTTCAACATAAATTCCTAAAGAAATGTGTGCCCCCCTCTCTCTCCCTCCTTACATGAAGTAGTATAAGATTACCAGAACTTATGTTAAATGGACATATTTTATAAGGCCTTTTTCTAATATTGGAAAAACAAACCTGTAGGAGTTTGATTTTTTTTACATATATATTGTTTTAGTTGAAACTTCAAACTTAATTTTCTGTAGAAACTATGGATATTTAATGGTAAAAATTCCTTAGTGCTGTTACTACATAATAATCGTGTAAATTTGTTTTGGATCACAGTAAGGTTTGTTAATTGCTTTAAAAATGATCATTCTAAAAATCATTTCGCCTAGGGGAATACATGTTACCTCTGTGATGCTGAACTATATATACGTTCTATGGGCATAAACTGAAAGCTGGAGTCTTACAATGTGTTGAATTGCCTATATATCTAATATATTAAAGATTTAGCTCATACTTTCACAATTAAATCATCTCTTTAAAAAGCTGTTCTCATACTTATGACTTAATGTAACTTTCTAAGGATATTCTAAATAACTGGTTTCGTAAATGATTCCTTCAGGGTAACTGTGAAATTTAGTTGTCTTTCTTTGATTATTTTGTGTTTTCTATATAAGTAAAAAATATTTCCAGTGCCATTACTCTCAGAGTGTAGTAGTGGACACTGGACAATAAATATTCAAAAATTAGAAAAGATTTCATTAAAAAAATTAAGGGAGGGTTTTTTTTTTGGTTTTCCTAATCCTTTCTTCCTAATTTTTTAACTGAATACTTGCCTTTTTCTCACACCAAGACTAATTTAATCTTTATTATAATGTGAGCCACACCAGTATATACATGTACTGAGGAGTGAGGTTCATACTTGGTTCTCTTGGTGTGTCCTGAGGAAACAGTATATGATATTAAAAATAAGTATTTTTTTGAAAGCTCTCCTAAAAATAATTTCCTCTTCTAGCCTGGGAATTCTCTTTCTACTCATTCTTCCTTGTACTAGGACATTAAAATTTAAAAAGAGGCCATATGTGGTGGTGCAGGCCTGTAATCCCAGCAACACAGGAAGTAGAGACAGTAGGATCATGAGTTCAAGGTTAGGGGTGCAGCTCAGTGGTAGAGCACTTGCAAAGTATGCACAAGGCCCTGGGTTCACCTGTCAAGTACCACACACACAGACATACACAAACAAATTTAAAAAGATATACATAAACTGAAATAAAAATGATGGAGAGAGTAAGTACAAAAGCATAGTGCCACAGGCTTGAGTTGGTTTTGGAGGGGAAAGATATTCATTTATTCAAATACTAATTTACTTATTCATTGAATTTCGAGTGTATCCCTGGACTAGGTAAGCTCTGGGGACAGACAGAGCTATGAAAAACATAAGCAAAGGCTTCTTTTTTAGTGGAAGAGATAGGAATGAATTAAATAAGTAAAATTGTAAAATCTGAAAAGAAACAGGGTCCTGTGATACTGTTGGTGGTAGTGTGACAGAGACATGTTTTTGGTAAAAAGATCAGAGAAGGCCATTTAGAGGCAGTAACATTCAAGATATGACAGAAGTGAAGAATGAGCCAGAGAATGGATCAAGAAGAGGCTCTCAGGTAGGAACGAATTTGGCATGTCTTGTGCATTGTACAGGAATTGATACCAATTGTGATCAATAATAGTTATAGGAAAATTACATTGAAAAACAACTAAAAGGCTACTATGAGTTAACACGTATAAGACCCAATATTAAGTTAATGTAACTGAGGAAATGATTTGCTTGTCACATATGCTTGCAGCTATTATATTTCTCAGTGTAGTTCTAGACTTAATCTGATGAATCAACCAGATAAAATCTCTAAGAGCTGATTTGACATCAGTCCATGATATTAAGATATTAATGATTTAGCACTTTTACAAAGAATCTGACTGAGAGAATTTAGCAATTTCTTGTGCTGTAGATCACCCTGTGCTGATAAATGTGAAAATAAATCTGTCTGTGATATGAATGAAAGGTTTAAGGGATTTGCTGAAACGCTAAAATGTGCAAGAATGTCTTCGTAAAGTGCTAGTGAGTCTATATCTTTTCCAAAGGGTGGAGAAGATGTCATTTACATATCTGATACTGATTAGAGTCAAAAGAACAATTCAGAATTGTAATTAGAACAGAGAGTATATAATTTTGTAAGTTAGTGGAAAAAGTACCCAGAAATTTTGCTTATAAATTATTATTGACATTTTTTGTCCAATACCATCAACATTGTCTTAGGAAGTTGTCTTGACATCAAAGATGAATAGAAATTAATTGTACAGTATCAGATTTGTAAGATTCAAGATATATAAAATTCTGTAAGTGTTTCCTTTATTTAATGTAGTTTGTTCAATTTGTAGATAATATAAAAGGATTTTAGAAATGCTTTTAAAGTCAATTTCAGTCTTATTCTCCCAACATAAGTTTCTCAACTGCAATTTGAGTTTTTAAGTAATGGAGACTTTTCTTCTAAAAGTTTTACCATCACATGGGATGGGATTGCTAGATCTACATTTTATTCCTCCAAACATTTTTTTTTTAATCTGTGCTTTCTTTTGCTTATTTTTCAACTCTTACAATGTTCACAATTATTTGGATTATTGGGTCATTCAGTTTAGGTTTGTATTTCTTAGTAACTATTATTATAAAATAACTTTTGAACATTATTTTCACAGAATTCAGTTTGTATGTATTTACTAAGTCCTGCCATTATACAAGGAACTGTGCCAGCTGATTTAGTGATACAAAAGTGTATAAAATAAAGTGATTATATCATTGGAACTCAAAGACTAATAAAAGTATGGAATGAGACAAATACTGAATAGCAAGGTAAAAAGTGTATCACTTTGATTTTAGGTTTCAAGATGGCAGACAGATAACACCCGCCTTGAGACACAGAGAGATAGAAGAGCTTAAATAATGCCTTAGAACTCATACTGATCAGTCAGACGGAGAAATAAGTTAGATAAGGGCTAGGGCTATATTAAAAAAAATCCACAAGGATAGGCAAATATTACTAATGGCAGAGGAATTTTTGAAAGGGGAGAAGGAATCAAGGTGGCAGGTCAGTGAGAGGGCACCGCCAGAAACATGGAGACCTGCTGCAGTGGGAAGAGAAAATTGTCAGCTACACAGAACTGGGACACCAGAAAACCCACCAGCAATTCCTCCAGTACCAGGTGAATTGCACAGCAGTGGAGAGACTCCAGAGGTCAACAAAGATCAAAAACCGAAAGTGAAGAAGAACTAGAGAAACTGCCACAGATGACCCCTGACCCCGTATCACAGAGTGATATAGCCCAGAGAAAATACAGCCCAGGGGAAAAATTTCATGAGGGCGTCTGGAGCTCAGATCCCCCAAGGAATGCAGTTCTGGCAGCCGGCCAACATCCTGCACTAAGACACAGCGAGCACTTCTGAAGGGGAGCAACTAGTGAGTGAATCTTGAACACCAGCTGCGGTGCCAGCTGCGCACCCACCATCCCCCTGCCACTCCTGGCTGTGTGGCTTGAGATAGGAGAATGGAGGGGCATGGATCCCACACAGGAGCACAGACCACAGATCCTATGGGGGTGGCACAATGTCATCCTGCCCACTGCAGCATGGGAGCGGCCAGCAAGTGCAGCAGACCTCAAGACAATAGGATAGGACAGAGGGTGCCCAGCGTCCAAGTGAATGGTCAGAGTAGCCTCCATTTCCCTGCCTCAGAGGTTCTAGTCTCACAGTTCACCACAGCAAAATGGGGTGGTGCGAATTCCACACAGGAGCAAGCCCCAGATTCACTGGGAGTAGCACGATATCTCGCCAATTGCAGAGTGGGATCAGCAACGAATGACACAGGGCTTGGGACCCACAAAAAGACGGGGCACTCAGACCCTCAGTGTGGCAGGCACACCAGCGCAGCCACCATTCCCCCACTATGGCGTTCACGACAAGACAGTGGGGTTGTATGAGTCCCACACAGGCACACAGGCCCCAGATTCACTCGGGGTTGCATGATATCATCCCATCCATTGTAAAGTGGGATTGGTGAGCAATCTAGGCAGAGCTCAAGATGCACAAAAGGACAGGGACGCACAGTTGCTAAGTGTGGCAGGTGTGCCAGCATAACTGCCATTCTCCTGCTGCAGAGGTTCTACCTGCTCGGTTTGCAACAGGAAAGCAGGCAGCATGAGTCCCACACAGTAACACAGGCCCCAGATTCACTGGGGGTAGTACAATATCATCCCGCCCACTGTAGCGGGGCATGTGTGAGCGAGCACAGCAGGGCTCATGTCAAGCAAGAGTGCAGTGAGCCGGGCATTAGGATCTGACTCACCATCAACCGCTGTTGCCATTTGGACTGCACTTTCTGACCTGAAATCTCAGTATGTAAGATCTGTGGGAGAGCCAGGGATCTTGGTGAGGTGGTGGGGGAAACACTGTCTCTCTGCTAGCATGGCACAGGCAGAGTACTCCACAGCGAGGGTCGCTGAGAGCATCCTGAACCCTGGGCTAAGCCTAGAGACTGGTGTGGATTTTCTGCCATCATTCCCCACTGGAGGGATGCTATGCAGATACCACTCCCCTGAAACCTGGCAGCTTTCAATGTGAGAACGGGGTGGGGGGGTGTGAGAGAAAAGCCCCAGAATCTCATCATTACCCAACCTCAAAAAAAGTTGGAGATTCTTTACATTCGGAGGAGGAGGAACCCAAGTCCTAGAATAAACAACGGGCAAACCTCAACAAGAAAAACACACAAAACATGAAAGGACACGCTGGATGTGAAGGTCACACAGACCAAAGCCTCTCAACAGACAATGCCAAACAATCCCATTTCTAGAGATGTCAGAATCAGAATCCTGATTATTAATATTCTAAGAGAGATCAAAGCTAACACCACTAACATCCTCAAAATCCTGGAGAAGGCAACTCATCTGGAGTCTGTACTCTCTGTGCAGCTAGAAACAGAAAAATCCAAGCTGCAATCCTTGAGATGCAAGGCAATCTGAATGAAATTAACACTTCAATAGAATCCTCAAAATCAAGACTGGATGAGGCTGAACAAGGAATATCAGACACGAAGGATTACAAGATATTAACTACACGCAAGCTAAGATAGAGAAAGTGATGGACAAGTGCCAGCTAGATCTCCAAGAGGTTTCAGACAAAATGAAAAAGTGAAATTTAAGAATTCAGGGAGTCCCTGAAGGAGAAGAAAGAAACACAAGAGGATTAGGAAATTTATTCCAGGACATATTAAAAGAAAAATTTCCAGAGCTAATCCAAGATCTGCATACTTACACAACTGATGCATTCAGAAACCCCACCCCAGAGTAGACCCAAACAGATCCTCCCCATTATACATTATTGTACGAATGCTTTCACTGGACAGCAGAGAAGCAGTTTTGAAAGCAGCTAGGAAACAACTCCAACTAACGTTTAAAAGCAAACCCATTAAAATAACTGCAGACTTCTCCACTTCAACATTGAAAGCTAGAAAGGCCTGGGCACATATCATCTACATTCTGAAAAAGAACAACTTCTAAGCAAGAATACATTACCCAGCAAAGTTATCTTTTAAAATACATGAGGAGTATAAGACATTCCATGATAGTGCCACATTCAAACAATTCGTATCCACCAAACCAACATTACAGAGGATCCTCAACCAACTACCACACACAGGGGAGATAAGACAACACGACATAGAAGATCAAAGAAGTAAACAATTAAAATGAGAGGAAATCAAGAAAGAAATAAGATAAACATGAATCAAAAACCAGTAGTAAGTACTGACTGGATTCATAACAATAGACACATCTCAATAATTACTCTTAATGTAAATGATCTTAACTTACCAATTAAGAAACATAGACTGGCCAATTGGATGAAAAAACATAAACTCTCGATATGTGCCATTCAGGAGACTCACCTAACCCACAAAGAATGTGATAGGTTGAGACTTAAAGGCTGGAAAACAATACACCAAATGGGGGGGGCTGGTAAGCAAGAGCCACAATACTAATTTCAAATAGATTAACCTTTAATCTAAAACTAATTAAAGAAATAAAGGAGGAAACTACATATTACTAAAAGGAACAATCAAACCAGGAACCAATAATGTTACTTAATAATATTCTCCAAATATAGGGGCACCTAGCTTCATAAAACAAACTTTATGGGGAAAAAGGATTACATTGATCTAGACAACATAATTATGGGAGACTTCACTACCCCACATTCACCAAGAGACAGATCATCAAAACAAAAAAAACAACAGAGAAACAACGTGCTTAATCTGCATCTTAGGCCAATTGGAACTCACAGATACCTACAGAATATTCTATTCATCTGATGAAGAATACACATTCTTAGCACCACATGGAATGTTCTCTAACATAGATCACATTTTAGTATGCAAAAATAGCCTCAATAAATAAAAAAAAAATAGAAATCATCCCCTGTACCTTATCAGACCACAACAGAATAAAATTGGAACTCAAAAACAAGAAAAGCACCAGAAATTTTACAAATTCATGGAGACTAAATAATATACTGCCGAAAGATCAATGGGTTATTGAAGAAATTAAAGTGGAAATTTAAAAATTCCTGCAATCAAATGAGGATGAACACATATCCTACCAAAACACATGGGATATAGCAAAGGCAGTTCTAAGAGGGACGTTCATAGCATTGAGTGCCTTCATCAATAAGATAGGGATGAGCCAAATAATCGACCTACTGACATATCTCAAGACACTAGAAAGCTAACTACAAATCAATTCCAAAAGGAGCACTCAGACATTGTCAAGATCAAGGCATAGATATACCAATTAGAATCTAAAAAGATAATTCAAAGAATTAATGAGACTAAGAGCTGTTTCTTTGAAAAGATTAACAAAATAAATACTCGCCTGGCCAATCTCATCAAAAAGAAAAAAGAAAAGGCTAAAATCGTGAAAATTAGAGACAAAACAAGAATCATAACCACCAACTCCAACAAAATACAGAAAATCATCAGGGAATACTTTGAGAAATAGTATTCTCAAAAATATGAAAATACAGAAGAAATGGATATATTTATTAGCATATATGATTTACCAAAATTAACCCCAGAGGACATAAATGACCTCAACAAACTCCTTACATATGCTGAAATAGAAAAGGTAATAAAAAGTCTCCCAGCAAAGAGCCCAGGACCTGATGCGTTCACAGTAGAATTCTACCAAGCATTCAAAGAATTAGTACCAGCTTTAACAACTCTGAGATTTCACCTTACACCAGTAAGAATGGCCAAAATCAATAAAACAAACAACAACAAATGCTGGCAAGGTTGCGGGGAAAAGGGAACACTCTTACATTGTTGGTGGAGCTGTAAATTGGTGCAACTACTGTGGAAATCAATATGGAGGTACCTAAAAAAACTAAAAATAGATCTACCATTTGACCCAGCTATAACACTATTGGGAATTTATCCAAAGGGAGATGGGTCATTAAACCACAGAGACACCTGCATCTCCATGTTCAGTGCAGCGCTTTTCACAATAGCAAGGATATGGAATCAACCAAAGTGCCCTTCACCAGAAGAATGGATAAAAAAATTATGGTGTATATACACAATGGAATACTACTCAGCAATCAAGAAAAATGAAATAAGGTCATTCGCAGCAAAATGGATGGAATTAGAGAAAATTATTTTGAGTGAACGAACACGAGCTCAGAAAGAGAAACAACACGTGTTCTCACTCATGAGGGAGCTGATTCAAAATTACAAGAAGGAAAAATCCTATTCAAAGGTCGGATCATAATAAAAGGGGGGGAAGATAAGAATGATGTCAATATAAATGGACTAGAAATTGCATGTAATTGTTCTAACAAGATAAAAACAAAGACCACTACAGGAAAAGTTTCTATCTTAAACAGAACTGGAACCCAAGGACATATAGAAAAATACTACTAAGTAAAA